>JBCAUA010673735.1:0-30616 GCA_038406235.1 Peronia verruculata
TTACCTCCTAAATCGCATGGAACAGTGGGGCGCGTCTGTGGTAACTAAGGAGACTTGACCCCTGCATGGCGCCCGCCGCCGCCATGTTACGAGCGCGCCTCGCCGGCTCGCTCAACGAGTGAGTAGTGTCTCCATGTGTTATAAGCTCCTTGGTAAGTAAGTAAATGGATACTATTTTTGACAATCTTGTTATTTCCCTTTGCAAGGCACAAGAGAGGGAATACATGACTTTTACACTCTTTGTTTCAAATGGACATTACAGAAGTTACACCAAAATTCATTGTATAAAGTATAAGGAGACTGTTTTCTTCATGTCGTATTAATTTTAGCAAAAACTTTTGTGAAGAAATAATTTTAGCAAAACTTTTTTCAAATGACAAGAAGAAAAGTGAGTTTTTCTTTCTTTACACAGTTTCTTTATCAACTCTTGTGTCTGGTCAAAGGAAGTAATAGCACTGGTCAAAAACTTATCCCCATTAACAAAACGTAGGCCTCTATTGTAATTTTGATCAGAGACAATTATGATGGAATAACTGTCTACACATAGTGATCTAAAAGATTCATTACTTTGCATTATTTTTTACAATTTGAGCTCAAGCTCGTCCGGTCCATGCAGAGATTTGAGTTCATTATCATATCGTTATAACGAGTTATTTTGTAATCAGTCACATGACCAAGGGCACATCACTCACATGTGGTTTTTGTTTATATGATATGACATGTCTGAATGCTCACCCTTTGTCAGAAGTAGTCTGTAATGCACAAAGCATGTATACAAAACAAATGTATGAGCAACACTGATCATATGACTGATCTTGAAATAGCCTACCTCATGGCCTATCATTTTTTGGTTATTCTGAGAGAAACTGAAAAACAGTTAATTTCACCTGTAACATCACTCTTGTTGTTCTTGTGTTTGTTTTGTCAGTGTAAGCAACCTTTTTTTTTTTAAATATAACATTAAAAGCCATGCTTTAAAAAAAAATACTGTAAAAGACTCAAAGTCTTCAGCTATATCCTGAGTTCAGTTTAAAAAAAAAAAAAAAAAGTGACTTTGACAATTACCATTTCAGCATGACAATATGCAAAAGGCCTGCCAGAAATTGCGGAAAGAGAATTTTTTGGGATAAATATCAGGGGTGATAGAAGGTAGAAAAAGCAGAAGCAGACAAAGAAAAACCTACACAGAAAGTCTAATTTCACGGACAACAAATAAACGTCATGACAACAACTCCTTCTTGAGATTGGCTGATAACAGATCCGAGTGGAGAACCTTGATCACCAATGTCTGTTCCAGACAAGGCATAAATGATGGCACATATCACTTTATATTTATCCAATCATTTTTCAGCCCAAAAAATGAGGATCCACAACCTGCATTGTCAGCATTACACATTTCAGCTGTTACTCAGGCAAAGTAACAAAACAAAACAAAAACTCAAGTAAAAATGCAAACTTCAATTTCACTCAAGGCTACTAACTTTAAAAAATGTACAGATGAAGAAAGTAAAAGACTCATTACATTTATAAAGAAACATGATTTCCAATGAAATTGTGATACCTCTTGACACATATTGCATTGTAATTTACAGAGGCTGGGCATGCATAAGCTGACATTAAAATTTAAACACTGACACAAACTATCTGGTCTTTATAATTAAAATGCAGGGACAGTTATCTATCTGTGAGGAGAAAGATTATACTGTTGTTGCAATAATTAGTTGTGCAATAATGAATCATTAATGTACCTACTGCTCATTGTGCTGTGTGTTCTTCAGTGTAACTCGGACACTGAGTGTCTCCCACTACATGATATCTCACAATATTAAACAGTCAGTGTGTGCACTAACACAACATGGTCACTGTGATATTCATGTAACAACTCCACTATGGTGAGAGTCAGGCTTAAGGTTTGGGCCAGAATGAGAATTAAATTTACATTTTTGAAATCAATCCACTTCCTTCAAAAGTGACTTACTTCAATTAATTTCACTTTCCAAGCTGAAAAACAGTCGTTCATTCACCAACAACTTTCCAAGTGCTCGCATAGCAAATTCTCTAAACTGACTAATTCGTTTGTTATCTAGAGAGCAAAGAAACAAAATGACGTAATGATATAGAAATCACAGTTATGTACCCATTTTCTTATAGCTGCTGTCTTCTTGCTGTTGACGAAGATGTGCCAGACGAGGCCGTAGTTTGCTGTGCAGGTAGTAAATAACCAACACTCCTATAAGTATCACCCATCCATACAGCTGTAAGACTCCAATCACTGAAATATGAAACAAGGGATGAGTGATGCTAAAATTATATAAAAATATATGAATGTTCAAAATAAAAAAAAACAAAAAAACAACAAAGAAAGACACAATGATAAAAAATGAGTTAAGGAATATAATATTAAACATTTTTTCTAAAAAAAGATATGTACCTACACACAAAACAGGATCTTAAAACTTTTAAGTTTATGTAAAAATTGTAATAATCATTTATTTTTCATCATCTCTATAAACACATCAGAGCTTTACCCAATGGATACTCCTATATTATTGTGATTAAGCCCCAGTAAGCTCATCACTGATGCACTATTTCCATACAGATTTCATATCTCTTCATACAATATATGGACAACACATGTAACACTTTCTGCTCTTGAGATTGGCATCTAACGCACACAACCGAAGCAATAAATTAAACTTAAAGGATAACCTGAATCTGAGATGTAAAATTTTTGTAAATTTGTTTGTTTTCTGGTAATCCTTTAAATTTCAATCCTTAGAGTAGAACTACCTTGGTTTAAAATGTGTGACCCATCAGGTAAGAAGAAGTATGGCAAGAAATTTCAGAGTTTATGGAAAATGCCATGACAGCAGTGTCACTACCTCCTTTCAAATAATTTAAAATTACCAAGGGCTCTAAGACACATGAAGACTTTAAACACCAGGATAGTCTTTTCAATGTTGAGTGAGTTTCCATGTGACTGCATCATGTTAATAAAAACATGACATAGGTTTTGTTATCCTATGGGTAGTCAAACAATAAGACTGAAATAAGTGTATCTTTTTAAAAATTTGGCAGAGCAACAGTGGTCCAGTGTTAAAAACTGACCAGTTATGAGATGAAACTAAGAGGATTAAACAGAAGCAATCTCAGGCACTGTTCCATATGCCCACAAAGACTTTTAATGCCTGTGTGCTGGGCCATATGTGAAGCCGAGATAAGCACCAGAGGTTGAAAGGCGTAAAGAGAACGTAACATCACATGTGGCTGATTAAGCAGTCAAGATGTACATGCCCCATCTCTCCTCCTCATATCTCTGTTCCCTTCATCCTCTCCTAATTTTACTGTATATTACTGTGCATTTCTCTCAAAGAGACAATCTGATGTCAATTTACATCATGAGTACATGCATTACATGCCCAACACTGGGCTCTTAGGCACATTGTCAGTCTGGGAAGAAGTTCTTAGGCAGGTAAATTATGGTGGGAAAATTCTTCTTCATATCTGTGGTGAGTTCTTAGATGGATGGCACTCCCAGGCGGTGGGTTCTTTTAGTTCTTAGGTTGAGACCACTGTACACATCTGTGACTGGATTTCAAAATAATTTAAATTCTCACTTCATGAATTGAAAGCATCATGATTCAAGGCTGACTATCCTACTCCAACAATGGTGGCACCATCCAAAAATTGTTGTTTTTTTTTTTTTGTGAATGTACAGATTCTCATACAACCGTAACTCATGCAGCAAAGACGACGGGATTAGAAGCCTAGGTCTGGAACTCTCTCAGGGTATTATTAATTAGAAAATGAAAGCATTAGGCTAAATTTCACGATGATATTGTCAATATTGATGATGGTCTAGGCCTGTTACCTGTGCTGAACGCTGTGCGAATAATTTCTGGGTCCTTGTTCCGAAGTTCTTCTTCGCCCTCCATGTTAATTTGAACCAGTCTTGTTGTTCTTAACCAAAATGCGTAGACTAATCCTTTGAAAACGTGTTACATGTTCTCTATTGATCTTCTGGTTGTTACTTTCGATATCTGCACGTCATACAAAACAACGACCGATTAATGTTTTTCTACACAAGAGAGCCCCTACTTATAACTTTTTGAACTTCCACGATAAAGAATAGTTAAGATAACAATAAAACCGATTCTGTGCTTAAAACTAGATAAACATTTAATGTTGAGGACAAAGGAACATGAATAAAAAAAAAAAAAAAGATACGATAAGAATGGGGCAAGGAAATAGATAAATAAGAATAATAGATGGGTGGGTATAATATGTAGGCTGTGATGCGTTGTCAGTCACAATAACTGATATAAATGTATATGGAATATCATTCATATTATGTAAATTTCCCTTTCACAAGGAAAGAGGTGATGTCAGTGTTATCTGGAAATGTGAGATATTTGATTTTCACCTGAAAAGTGTCTGATCTATATGTAGATCTATATTATATAAATCACAGCCCAGTTTTTGTTCAGTTTGTGTGGTATTTTAAACTTTCTAATACTAATAGATCTAATTATTTTTACTTCTTTGAGGAGAAAAAGGCGAGGTGGGGGAGGGGGATTGTGAAGGGTCATAAGTCTGCCTCATCGTCTGGTTAATTATCATCATTAGGTATTTACATGTATATCAATTATCAACTCTTCCATAGGCTAGGTTATTTTCATGATTTCTCCGGCGACCATCTTGATAGCTCTGTTGATAAACAAACGTTGAAGATGGCGACTGAGATTGGACTTGCTGTCCGTGGCAAACCCCTTTGTCAAGCACTCTTCATAGAGGAGAGTCAATGGCATCTTCCACTGTCAGAATTCCGAGATCTAATGATCAACCAGCAGTTGGAGCTTCCATGCGAATTTAAGTTTTTAACAGCTAACGGTAATATAGTGCCTTTTCCTGCAGAGGAAACATTGGTTCTTGGACAAGTGTTGAAAAATCCGTTGATGCCACGAACAGGGCCCGCCAATGACGTTGATAATCAAATTCCAGATGAAAAGCCACGAACGGATAGTGGAGATGCACATGAAGGATCTGTTCCAATCATTTCGATTTTACCATCAGAATTCTCTGCTCACGCTACCTCAGAAACAACACCGGATTCAACGAATGAACCAGAGCAGTGTGACAGAGAAGAAACAGAGAGCCGTCGGCAGAGAAACTGCCAAGGCTGTCCTGTCATGATGATGAAAGAAGCATTTCCAATGTTGCAGGATTATCTCCAGCCTAGAAAATTTCTGAAGACAATGTTTCTTCTGTCTGTGATATTGGCTGGTGTAATGGCAGCACTGACGTGTGCTCTTCACATGGTAAGTTGTTAAAAAAAATCAGAAATGAAATTTTATAAATAATTTAATATTATCCCAAATCAGGGGAGGAATACCGTATGGCCCGCACACTAAATAACAATAGCTTAGAGCAACCCTGCTGGTTTAACCTGCTGGGACCCTCGACGAGCACAAGTCAACCCCAACACTAACATGTAGCCTAGGTCCAACGAAAAAAAGAGGATCAATCCAAACATAATAGTTACTGGTTAGTGTAATTGGTCTTGCAAAATGATAGCAAAGTAGTGGTACATATGGGGTCAGGGTTGATTTTGAAGTGTCCGGGCCGTACAGTATTTCACCCCAAATCAGACATTATAGTTATTTATTTTTTTGTTTATTAGGAAAATTTTCATGTACACTCAGGATTGTACAGTGGGCTTCATTTGATGATGACTTTCCAGGCTATAAACTTAGAGAAGCCCTAATGATTTAATCTGGACCTTGAGCTTTATCTCCACTCTAACTAAATGTAGTTTTTTTGTTTTTTTTTTAACAGTACAAAAACAGGAACTTGAGATGAGAGAACTGAACTATAAAAATATCTAATTTTTTTTTTTTTTTTAGATCCCCCCCATGCTTGGGAGGCCTGTAACATCAGCTGAGTTATAGGGTTTGGGCTCATATAGATTCATATATATATATATATATATATCTAACTCATTATAAAGTGAAGTGTTTCTGAACTTTGAAAATTTTTGGTATCTAGTCAGAGAAAAATGAAACTGAACACTTGCTGCACCAAGATACATGTTATTTGGAAAATAAGGCATTTTTATTTGTACTTTTTTCTATCCACCCGTTACATTGTCAAACCGTCACTTCACCACTGGAAGTTCCTCAAAAACAGCATGAAACTGCATCCTCATGCAACATTATTATTATGATTAGCCCAGAAGATCAAAGAAATGTTTGCAGGGAAATACTACAATGTCTTGATTAATTGGCAGTGTACTCTATGAAAGGCAATGGCTAGTTGGACTTGAGTCAAATGTGGCTTTGAAATCCTAGCTGGACTTTTGTCTGTGTCATTGTGACGTAGCCATTGAAGTTCTTACCAGCCTAATTCTAGGACTGATCCTAAGTTTACCAATCAAGACCTCATTTCATCGAGTGATTGAAAAGTTGTATGGGAAAATGATGACATGATAAGTCCAGATAGACGTGAAGATTGGCCGCACTTAAGTTAAGTATTGCTAGACATTTCATCATGGAATTGTTCATTCATCCATTTGTCATTCACCCAGTCTCCAAATGTTGACTTGAATCATCTCTGGTCATATATTTTGTTCTGTCTTCTTCAAATGTCAGTCATGACAATACTGAACTCAGTTTCTTTCCTCTCCATAAACAACAGAGATAAAAAAAAAAAAAAACCTAAGAAAAAACATCAAAAAGCATTGCTACATAGCCCAAATATTATTCTAGATTTGGAGCCTTGGGAGAGATGTATCCTAAAAGATCAGGGGATTTCAAAAGCAGTTCTCTAGATAGGGAGGTTTTTATCAGCATTCTTTTAAATGTTGCAAGGTGTATTTATTTTCAGGTATATTTACTGATAAGACCTAATATAACAAAAAACCTACAAGAATAAAATTATAATATAGGTCATCATAATTAGGACATTGATTTCATTCATCAGACAATGGGTGCTGTAGGTGGACTTATGGGTCAGCCGTTCTTTGGGGACATATTCAGAGCACACCCTGACGCTAATGCTTTGACAGATCTGAAGGTGCAGCTGTCGGAACTCGAGGTGACCACGAGATTTGAGCTCAAGGACATTAGGCAGAAACTATCAGAGCTAGAGGATCTGTACCTGAGAGATTTAGGTAATTACGCTTGTTTGCTTTTGCTTTCATATGAATGCCATTTGTTTTCCTGTCTGTCTATCCATCCATTTATTCATTCATCCATCCTTCCATCCATCTACCTATCCATACACCCATCTATTTATACCCTGTCCTCGTACCTGCCCACCCACCTGTTTATCTTTATTGATTTGTCATTCATGTTTATTTGTGTACTTTTTGATAGAGATGCAGCGCCGTGATCTGGCAACAGTGAAAACCAAGCAAATGGAGCTGGAGCAGTCAGTGGTGAAAGAAATGCAGTATATGAAAGTCACTGTGGACAGCATAGTCTCTGGATGGCAGACGGATGAAACAGGAGAGAAGAAGGAAATGGATAAACAGGAGGAAGGAGAGAAAGAGAAAAGAAAGGGTAAACATGGGGAAAAAAAGAAGAATAAGCATCAGAATGAGAAAAATGAAAAGAAGCAGTGAAGTTGAGATGGGAGTCCTGCCATTTTTATGATGCAGTATTAACAGTTTCAAGTTTTTTTTTACTTAATTGAAGATTTTCAACAGTGTTGTGTTTTTTACTTTGTTGAAAGTGAGCTTATTGTTTGCAGTTTTCTTTCAGCACTGTCCAGAAATTGAAGCTGTAAACATGAGCATGTCAGTCTCAGTCAACTGTCTAACAATAGCATGAGCATGTGTGAGTTTGACTCCATTGTTTCTTTACTGGATTTAAATAAGAGTACAGGTGCAGGTGACTTCTTCACATGATGAAAGAAAAGTTCAAGAGGTTATTTTATTCACCTGGCAATACTAAGTTTTCCCATTAAACTGTTAAAAATTTGACCTGGGACCAAATCTTCATACTAGTTATGTATACTCACTGGAGCAGTGTAAATTATCAGTAACCAATGGAATGCTTGTTGTATGTTGTATCCATGGTGATTAATTTATTTGCTTTGCATTTGTTGGTGCTTTTTTGCATAACATAAATTCGGGTCAGTATGCTTTGGCTCTGTTTCTGAGCTCTGTGCTAAGTCAGTGGGCGCTACAGGAAGGACCTCCACACCAGCTTGCTCTACTTTTGTCTGTTGTTTGCACAGATGTCTTGCTGGTCTATGTCTTTTTTGATAGTGTCTGCCCCCTTCTTCCTTTACCAGCCCCTTTTTTCTGCAACAGTTCCTTGAACAATTGCCTTAGCCATCCATCTGATCTTGCGATGTGGCTCTACAGTGTTCCCTATTATATTGTCAAAAATTTTATGGGGGGGCCAAACATTAATGTTAATTTTTATCTTCGACATTGTGTTGAAAATCACTGTGTTTGGTGGGAATGCCATTTGTGCTATCTAAGATTTTTTTTTTTTCTTTTTTTGCTTTCTAACTTTCAATTCAGCTCTGCTTATGGCATGTTATCCATTTCAGTGTGCCTTCAGTTGCAGTGTTGTGGTCTGGATGCTAGTCTAGTGCATTTTATGTCAACATCTTGGCTCAGTACTTCTCTGTCAGCCCACCCTCTACTGGTGGAGGCTGCCCAGATCTTTTGCTCCCTTTACCTGCATGCCACTGTGCCGGGCAATCTCACCCAGGAGGGTTCTTTGAAAAATTCATGATGTGGTGAACATGCATTCTTCTTATCAGCACATATCTTTTTCATGCAGGTTTCAAATAAAGAGATAAAAAAAAAGATTTCTTTTCTTCTTTACAAATTACAATGCTTGTTCTATACCTTTACATGGCTGGGAAAAGGTTGATTTGACTGATGATAAAAATGGCTCATTGACTGCATTTGGCTGTTCCAGATTTCATGAAATTTTCATAGGACTTACATGTATTTGAATCTCAGTTTGGTGTTGCATGAGGTGCATCATACTCATGACAAATTTTCTGAAGGTGTCATGTTATGTTTGAAGCTTTATGTTATTATCTGTAATTTTTTTTTATGTGCAAATCTAAATCTTTGTGTACACACTTGTGTTAAGTAAATGCATTATAATAATAAGTGAATTACCTTTGTAGAATTCACAAGGTTTGTGAGCAAAGATCTGAAAATTGCCTGCTTTTTAAAAAATATTTTTGTGCATTTGTTTGTTTTTCCACTGCAAAGCTTTTTTTAAGAGTTTCCAAGTCCCCTTGCCTTCACCTTTATGAGGTGTAACCAAGGTAGTTTTGTCAGTCTGGTGCGCAACTTAGTCTAATGAGCCATTTTGACTGTCAGCCAAATTATTCCTCTTTGCCAGCATGCAAAGTGAAAGAGATATAACAAAAGGATAAGACAGTTTTTTTGTTTTTTTTTCTTATTGGGAAAATACTGAAAAATTCAGTCTGTGATGGTGCATGCTTCTTTCTAATCATAGTAATTTTTTGACACACATCTCAGATCACAGGATGGAATATGTTGGCTTTTTTTTTTTTACCCCTTTGCAATGATTGTATACTACCTCTAGTGCTTGGCAAAGGGAAGTAACTTATCTGACTGAAGAAAAAGACTCATAGTCTAAGACACCAGAGAATCTCTTACAAGTAAAAGCTGCCCCCCATTCCTTTGTTCAGTTTATTTCATGAATCAAAATCTGAAGAGGAAATTGTAGGCAGCGTAATGATCTAATCAGAAATGACAATGTTGTATGTCCATTGCAGATCTAACTGTGATTTTGTTACACAATTGTATGTTGGTAAATGACATTATTGTCTTATAACCTAAAGGCACAATATGTGTATGTCTAGTTTTATGTCCAGCTGTAACTGAAGTATTGTGGTGATGTGTATAGTAGTTTTACACTGTAGAAATGTATAATTATCTATGCTCAATATAACTGCATAGGCCTATACATAATAATCCAAGGGAATGAAATCAATCTCAATATAAAAAATGTGTGATCTTTCTCCTGTTTCATATTTAACTAGATATACGTGTACATAGGGAGATGAGACAGAGCTGAAACTAAAAACACATACAAATGAATTGTGTGTATACTCATGTACAGATGTGTTTATTTTAGTTGAGATGAGAAATAATCTGGAGATGTAACAGCACAACCTAATGTTATAACCTTTGATATTTGTTCACGGCAGTTGCAGAGGCAGATGTTAAATATTGCAAGAAAAACACTAAACCTCTGACCATTTGTCAAAAAAAGAGCAAATTAGAAAAGTAATTCAAAGTTTGTCTGTGTGACAATCTTTTTACAAGAGAAATCAAGACTTCAGAATGGCATCATGGCCTTATATTGTTGATTTGTAGTAGTAGGATAATTTTCAAGCAACAATGGAAACAAATGGACTTGAGTATATGAAAATGTTTATGTTTAGCAAAACTGACTTGAGATGTTCTAGTATAGACATCAATGAAAGAATTATGTATTTCGTATTTGCCAATAGTATGTAATTTCAAATTTTGTTGGGTTCTGTTTTGTTTTGTTTTATTTTGGTGCATAGGTTTCTGATGAACAGTTTAAAGATAGCTTTGTTATTGTCTTGTTGAATTGATTTTTGCACGCAAAATATACACATTTATCTACAGATACAGCTGTGTCTTGTTAAAGTCAACCCCTCGGGATCAAACAAAATGCTTTAAGCATGTTTGCCATTAAACAGTACAAAGATATAGAGTAGAAACACTAACACTTTAATAATTTTCTCTAAGAGAATTGATTTTAAGTGGACCACACTGTACACGTATTTGTTTTTTGCTTGTTCATTCATGCTAGGAGGGATATAGATTGTCCGTATCTTTTCATTTTTCTTTTTTTAATGCCATGATATTAAATTTGTGCTGTGATATTCATTCAGAATTACAGCGGTGCAGAATGTACCACTTTTACCATCAGCAAAGTACTGATCTTTTCTAGACATAGACAAGCTTTGTGAAGAAGAGAAAAGCCAGTTGTACCCAAATTTGCACAACAAAAAAATGTGAAAATATGGTTACAATAGGACAAAAATGGTTTCATTATGTTACATAAATTTTTCATAGTACGTTTTAATAGAAAGAGCAAAAGTGATTTTTTTTTTTTCCTTCTTTACAATGTTCATTTTTTACCCTTTGTGCCTAGCAAAGGAAAGTAATTTAGCTGTGAAAAAAATGGCTCTTGATAATATATTTGCACATGTATTGTATACATGTATATTGTTACCTGCTTATCATCAAAACAAATTATCCGGTAGTGTTCTGCACATTTCTCTTTTGTTGTAAGTATTACATTATAAATTAAATAACATGTAATTGACCACAAAGACTCACATGGATGCTTTGCTCACCAAAAATGGAAACATTCTTTGAACTAAGCTTTCAAGAATCAACTTTACCATGAAATATTTACATAATGTAGATCTGGTAAGAAAAAAATAGCATAGTTTTATGCATACCCTGGATAAAAAAAAAGTACATGTAATAAACAGTTGATTGGTTTCATGAGTTCTAACAAAAATATTTTTCATTATCATATTCCTCACTAAGTAGTTATGATGAAGCAATTGATAATGAAGCCGTTTTATTGTTCAGCTATGAATTGAAATTTTGTGTTGTGTTCCACAAATATGATTAAAAATCATTTAAAAACTTAAGCAGAAAAATGACTTTGTTATATACCTATCGTTCAGGTAAGGCTTATTCTTGTGGATAGAATTTATTCCATTTTGCACTTGATGTCTGTCTTGAGATTTGATACTCTGCAATTTTGTTTACATTGCTCAAATTCTGTAATCTCAGAAAAAGGGCTGTCAAAAATTTCGCAGTCTCACTGGGCATTGTTTTTGACCAGCCCTATGTATATTATTACAGTTTCCTTTGCCAGATATGAGGAATCTTCAACAAGAGCAGCAGAGAGGAAAAATATCACTTTTGCCCTTCTTGTTTAAAAAAAAATGAAAATTGTGAAACTTGTAGTATCTGGAAAATCAAAATGTTTTCTTGCCATAATACCAGTACATTCATGTATAGATCTAGTTTTATCAATTTTTTAAAAGAATCTTTACATTGTGATTAATCTTCAAGATGACACGAAGAAAAATAATTTTTGTTTTGTTTTTTTTTTTTCTTTCTTTGCTCTTTTGCTCAACACCTCTAGTGTCTAGTGAGGGGAAGTAATAAGGCCCATCAAAAACAGTCCCCAGTTACATGTCGTTATAGAGAGATTCCACCATTTGGCTCCATCGTTATGTGCTGATTACATGCATGAACATTGTGTGAAGACTGAGAAAGAACAGCTGTCCAGTGTTTCATACTGGTCTAGTCCTCAGCCATAGCAACTACATGTTTGTATCTTTCCTGAG
This sequence comes from Peronia verruculata, assembly GCA_038406235.1. Classification (NCBI taxonomy): domain Eukaryota; kingdom Metazoa; phylum Mollusca; class Gastropoda; order Systellommatophora; family Onchidiidae; genus Peronia; species Peronia verruculata. The sequence continues at coordinate 12,409 of JBCAUA010673735.1, forward strand.
AAGGTCAGTTAAAAACAGCCACTTTGTTTAAGGCAGTGATTTGAATTACAAACTTTAAACAGAAAACATAGAACTTTAAATACAAAATTTCAATTTTTTTTTTCCACTGTCATTGTCATGGTTTGAAGAAAAATGAACTTTTTTGCTTCTTTACCCTTGATCCTCATCTTGTCACCATTCTGATAAAATCTCATAACTTCAAAATTATACATTGTGTGCACCTTTTTCATTTTTCTGGCCCAATCTGTAGCACATAAAAGAATACATATACCGATGAAATAACGAAGTTGAACAGTTACTTTAAAGTCTCTTTTTCAATTTTTGTAGATAAAATAAAACCTCAATAATCATAACAAGATAGAAAATGGAAACAATTTTCTTTTCTCTCCTGAAAATTTCAGGTCATGGAGAGGTTTTACCAAACAAGTAATGGTGTAGTACTGACAAACAAAATCAAGGAACGAATAAAGACAGAACTGTCGGGTATAGTGACCTTTATTAATGTAATGAAGACAAAAAGTGAAATGAAAATGGAGAGAAAAAAAAAAAAGAAAAAGAAAATCTACAGTTAGGGTTGGCCTGGACTCTGGTGGTAGTGATGGTTTGGGGAGGGGAAAGGGATGCAGGCAATGGGGCTTAACTATTAACAATTTTCCAACAATGTCCTATCCTTACTGCTTATACTTTTAGCAACTACTCATACAGAACAGCATCTATGTTCCCATCCTGGCTCAATCAAATGCAGGTCACATTATTACAAATCTGCAGTCCGCGCTATGTCACTAGATTGAAGCTGTCCAAAGACCAACCCTAGCTACCGTCAAATTGATTTATGTACTTAATTATTTATATTTATAAAGATTTCTCATTATGTACGAACAGTCCATATTGAATTCATAAACATGTGTGAAAAAACAAAATAAAAACATTTAATTAGAAACAAAACAACAACCGACCGAAAACTGTTCCATAACAACTGTTCATGTTCATACGCAAAACAAAAAAGATCTCATCGAAAACATAAACAGGTCATGAAACAAAATAAAAAAGGAGTTAAGGTTCAAAAGTTTTTTGTTCACAACTTAGCGTAGCAATGGCACGGGGCGTATGTGTGGTAAAAGATAAAACAAAATACAATAGTAATACGCATGAACAACGAAGCTTCCTATCTCACCGATGTGCAATAGGCTACACATTCGTAGCTTTCATTACTGCAGTATGAGTATGAATGCTGCTACATGCTTCCATTAATATTTTTTTTTCCCTTCAACGTTGTCTTCTTCTCAACAAATAGTAAATACACTGTCTACAGAAGTGTTAGATCCAGTTCACAGTATGATTACGCCTTTTAACCTCCTGTGGGTGGTTATCTCGGTGGGAGTATTAGAGCCACAGGAGACGTCTTTTTTATGTAACAACAGAGTTAACTGCTCTCCAGTATACTAGGCCAGAGATACCCAAAAGAAAGTATCATTTTTTTTTTTTCCCCCACTATTATGAAATCAAAGAAAAAATGGATTTTAATTTTTATGATACATTAGAGATTCAGAGCAGACTTTTTGAGATGACCAACCTTGAAGTTTCCCCCCACAATACTAGATCTAGTAGTTTACAGGTTGTAAAAGGCAATGTTTCTGATTTTTCATCAAACTCAGGCAATTCTTCACTAAAAGAAATCATTAACAGCATATATATCTACTTCAAAATCCCTTTCACATGAACTTGTGGAGCTTTCACTCATTTGCTATGTAATTTTCCCGCTACATGTATTTTCTCTTTGAGGTTCCTTCTTCGACCTGACTGAACACCTCATCAGGGGGAATCGAAAATTCTCTAGGCAATCGGTCAGTGCGCCTTGGCTAATGAGTTAACACTTTGGTAATCAAAAATATACCTATTAGCAAATTTAGACACCATTTCAAGACTCAGTGACTCTACATATTTGAACGAGTTAGCAGAGTCATTAGTTTTACTCCAAAAGAGATAGCAGAATGAAAGTTCCAAGAGCCCTAATCACAAAACAAGTTAAAAATGCAATACGTGTAGTCCATATGGATATAACCAACTGCAGTGAGATTATGATAAGTTGATACTTCCTCCAACATTGTTGATCATATAATCTCAAGTGAATTCTTGAACAATAATGCAGGTCAATATTTGCATGAAGCTACTAATTCATCCTCTTCAAAGCAGAATTTGACAAAGAATCCTTGATGCATTAAATTCTACGGATATGTAATAATTTTGTAACTAACTCTCACAAAATTAAAAAACTAAGGTATGAAACTTAAATTGACAGACTGATAATTATTTTGCGTCCATTTTACTGCTGATGAATATGAAGGGCCAAATCTGGAAAGCTGACAGTTTGCTACCAAGTCAGATTTGAAACATAAGAAAAACAATTAACAAATGTAATTTGCATGTCATTAATAACAAAAACAAAAAAAAATGTACAGAATACAATAACCATGATAATATTTTTGTACATGTATACAACAGACGGGTTTCCCAATCATTTACCTGTGCATCATAAAAACACCTGATCTAGTGGCAATGACTTAATAAATGCCACAACAAATGGAAATCTAGGTGAAAAAACACGTCATGTACTATACAGAGTTCTCTCCTGTTCTTGTTGACACACACACATAAAAAAAAAATTCTCATTTTAAAAAAAATGCATCCATGGAGACTTACTCTTGTCTTAGACATTATCAAACATATACAATACTACGGGCATTATGAAAAGCAGAAAAAGATCAGTATTTCTTTGTAAAAATCTGTTCTTCTCACTGTAACAACCCACAATTCCAGGCAAAAATAAACAAAATAAGAAAGCAAAAACAATGCTTCTCATTCCAGTACATGCACTGCTCCAAGCAAAAATATTTCTATGTACAAAAGTATAGTACAGATAACAGATCTATTGGCTAACAGCTGAGGATCATTGACGATATAACACACACGTATACACACATAAAAAAATACAGTATAGGTGCAATCACCTCTTAAATTTCTGCATGCGGCCACTGTGTCAATGCAGTTTAAAAAAAAAAAAAGGAACTTGAGGCAATCATTTGACAGCGATAACAATTGACCAGAATTTGGCAGAATTAAAAACAGAAAAAAAAAAAAAGTTTGGAGTCTGGTTTAGAAAAAAAAAAAAAGAATTAGATTTAGAAATTTCTCATTCTGAATGACAGTGACACTGACAGATAACTTTTGCTTTTCCTTCACACCACATAACAAAAAACCCACTTATGATATCCAGGTAAGGGAAACTGCATGTATGACTATCGAGGACAATTAACATCTTGACAAATGTAGCTGATTTGTATGAGTGATATTCTTTTCCTTTCTTGAGGTGACATGGGAACGAGTGAGTAAGAGGAGTCATCTAGCTCATAGCCAAAACTATACTCAACATTATACTCAACCACAAAAGGGAAAAATTACAATAAATTCAAGGATGCAGCAAAAAATAGAAACCATTGCTATGGACACAACCACTGAACCATTAGATTCATGTTTATGATAAATTTAGCTTCTGTATAACAAGGAAACAACTCGAGTGTGACAACCTGTGCCCAACTTTAAGAAAATATGTAAAGTAACATTTTATAGTGCATATATCTTGGGATAAAAGAAATAACTGAACAAAGCAAAACCATAATTTATCATTACAGTCACTCCACACTGGCCCAGGTCAATTCTGTTTCAGATGTTTCCAGAAAATGGATTGAAACCTTTTTGCGCTAAAGGGGGCATACACTATAAAACACTCAGGGGCGTCAAACTGTTTTCCTTACACATACACACACACAAAAATGTAAAATTTATTCAGTCGGTTGTTGCAGCCTGGGACAAAACTAAGCCTATCAGCGCTAAGTTTCCACTGGAATCTGGGTTGGCAATGGCTTTACTATTTAACAAAAAGTTGGTTTAGAAGGAAAAAAAAAAAAAGAAGTAGAAGAAGTACCTGCCCTGTACATTGCCGTCATCGTCAGTTTTTCAAACTGGAACGACTAATACTGACAGTTATATGAGTTACGTCACATATGATATTGAGGAATTGTGAAGGCTTTACAAATTGTCAAATTGTTTTCTGTATAAGGAGATTTTTTATGTAGGCGGTGATAATTGCTGGCATCATAGCTTATGGTTGAAGAACATGACATCCGAGATTGGGGAATGACTGTACTGTACAAACGCAAAATAATTTACAATACAAAAGCACAGGCTGTGATTTTGCAATTTGTTCAAATGTGGTCAGATCAGATCCAATTTGTTGTTTTTTTGGGGGGTTAAGGGGAGGGAAAAATTTGTTCTGTTGTCCTTTTTGACAAATCTCTGAACAGGCAAGTGGTAACATGGTTCTGTAATGTACACAGAATAATATGTACACATAAAAAATCAGGCAATCTGTACAATGTACATAGTCAAAATAGAGCTAGCCACTGGCAAACAAAATCAAAGATCCTGAAGCACAGTAATGTTCCTGAAATAAAGTTGAACGCAGAACAAAACTTTCATTGCTAATTTAATACATCATGGTGAGCCTCCTAAAAGGAAATCTGATTTTTATCTTACCAGAGCACAATTTAATCAAATTTGTATGTTTGTGAAAGAAAAAATGTGATCGAGTTGTAAATTTAATAATTCATTTTTCTCTTTTTGAAGTCAAATGAAGCACTTAAATAATATTAGATTCCAAAATCAGTGGACCTCCTATGTTAGTAAAACATTCACAGAAAACCTTCAAACATGTCTCTTTAGATCAGGAACTTCTTTACAAAATACTGTGCAGTACATTATTTTAATTACTCTATCAACTCTGCAACATATGAAAAAAAAAAATATATATATATATTAAAAAAAATGAAATTGTTGTAATAATGAAAGAAAACTTGTGGAACCAGAAGACATATTGCCTGCAAAAACAGCTCTAAAACAAGCAATGGAAAGAGTAATCAAGCTATGTAGGCAGAAATTCTCTTATCTCCTTCTCACTCTTCCCTGGCTGAGCCTTTCAGAATATATTAAAATGAAAGACCAGAATCTCTATAGCCCAGGGTGCTACACAGTGAGTATGTGAAAGCCTGTTGCAAATGAACTATTTCAACTTCCAGCCACTGAGAAAACTGCTCATGAATTCTCTTTTGAACAATGTATGTATACAGCACTTGGTGTAATTTAAATGGATAGTCAGGAGCTTTTCAAACGTCGGTGCAAAATGACCTTACATCACCCAGCAAATTATAGTGACCATACCTAGGTGACACATGTCAATTTGAAAAAAAAAAAAAAAAAAATATATGAAGGGTTTGACGACATCAAGCGTCATTTAAAAAAATTCATTGATAGAGATAAAACCTCTGTGAGAGCTATTTGGTCTGATTTGAACAATACTTTGCATAAAAGTGTTATCCTTATCCAATGGTAACAAAGCATTAGTTTCACTCATGTTTTAAAAAATACGCCTATGATTTGGGCAAAAAAAAAAAAAAAAATGAAAGAATGGTATATTTTGCTTTTGTCTTTGGATCATGGCATAATGTTGCACATTGTCTCCTCATTAAAATCAGCTAACGAAGGGCTGGAAGGGTTGTACTGATTAAGGAGGGCCTCAGAAGAAATAAAACATGCATGAACTCTAAAGAAACAGAACAATGCTCATCTATGGTATTGTGTGTAACAAGCTAAAACAAACCAACAAGTGTTGTATGAGATACACTTACAGCAAAGCTAAAGTTTACAAGTCTCTAAAATTTTCATACAGTTGACACAGAATTTTTGCTAAAAAATGATACCTCAGATGAAAAAAAAAAAAAAATATATAAACAGCATGTTACATTAATCTATGTGGGTGTACATAATATGACAAATTCTTTGAATTTCTTGATATGATTTGTTCTCTTACATATTATTTTCATCACATACAAATGCACCCCTCTGTCTTGCTGAATCTATAACCTCTAAAACTTCCTTCAGGCTTATTTATCCTCTAGTAATACTATCTGATTCAAACACAGAAAGAGAACAATTTAAGGCAAGAAAACCAAAATTATGTACTCACTGTATTCTCTATTGCAAAAAAAATCTGTTGACTAATAATGGAAACTGATGAAAACTTAAAAGTGGGAAAAGCTCCAGAAACATATGTCCTAACTTTTTTAAGGTTATGTTTATGGATTTACTCATGTGTAGCGTCTTAGCTCAGTGATTTGTGCTGCAGCCTTTGGAAGCAGATGTCGGTGGTTCAAATCACAACGGTTGCAAGTTGTATCCTTAGGAAAAATACTAAACACACTTTTTTCCTCAGCCCACCCTATCTGTGAAATGGGTACCTGATGTATATCGGGGAAAGTATAGTGGAGCTGCACTGCGGCAATGCAGTCTGAAATGGCCAAACCAATTTCCCCTGTTGGAGGTCAAGGGATGGTACTTCTACTTTTACTTATCCACCCCATCTAACAAGATCTGAGGGAACAGCCACTGTTGTCCAAAGCAATGGTTGGAATCAATAACTTCTGCACACCAAGAGCAGAAAGCTTTCTAAGAACAGCAGTTCAGTTGTTTTCCCATGTGTACAAAAAAGTGGACCTCTATGGTTCATTGACTTCATTCCCCCTTTGTTTTCATATGTAACTGATAAGGATTCCTGGACTGGCACAATGTTGGGCTGACACATTACCACTGACAGTAACACAAGCTCATATGTGATAGCATCATAGCTCTGTGGTGAAGAACTTGGACCTGACAGAGAGATGTGTCTGACAGGATTAACAAAAACATAATAACAACACTGAATTTGTGGAGCGGACAAGAGTCGCAACTGCCCTGGGTTATAAACAAAACAAAACAAAAAAAATTCAACAACAAACAAAAATCAAAAAATTAATAGAATGCGTAGCTAGCATTTCATTTTAAGCATCAACAACCTGTATAGAGATCTTGTGTAGAGAAAAAAAGTGACAAAAAAAAAATCTATGACACACAGATTCAGATTCAAAACATGGGCATAGCATAGCATAACATAGCATAGCAGATTTATAAACAACAACAGCAAAGGAAATAAAAAAAAAAAAAGGAGGGGGGGTGTAAAAAAATCAACAATTCACTGGCGATAATTCAACAAATTAATCATCAGCATCTATATGAATGATATAACCTCCAACTATTGTTGTTTTTTTTTTTTTGTACATTCACAAACAAAATAATGTGTTTTAATTAAGATTAATTCTCCTAACACCCACTGAAACAAATTCTTGGGAAAAAAAATTATTTTACATATACATGTACTACAATATTCTCTTTTACAAAAAAAAAAAAAAAAAGCAAAATAAAAAAAAAAAAATTTGCAAAATGCATCTTTACATGTAAAACTTTGTAGTACAGTCCTAAAATAATTTCACATTACATTACAAACAATCCAATTGAATTCTTCACAAGACAAGAGCTGCCCAATCCATAGCATTGAAAATGGTCCAACTTTGTCAAAAAACTAAAGTTCAGCAAATGGTCATACATGTTATATGTAATGATAATGAATAAGAAAATGTTCCAGTTAATGCATGGTAACAGATCAATGAATTGCTATTTACATTTTCATGAGGAATAACGTCCAATCATCATAGTAGTTTGGACTACAAACTTCAACCACCCCCCCCCCCCCATCATGAACATTATTAACATTGTCCATGTTGTAAGCAAGCAAAGAACAACAAAAAGAATGTTAAAAACAAAACTATGTATACTTATGTAAATAAACACAAGTGGTATACATGTATATAGCTACACTATACCAAAAAAAAAAATAATTTTTCAAAATGCATGGGCCAGATTATGATACAGACTCACATCAAATCTGTTTTATCATTATTTTTTTTTTTTGTAGACTGAAACTGCATGCTGAAAGAACAACTGTGCAGGAGATATCAGCTATTGGCCTGTAGTTGCGATGTAACTCATCATTTCTGCACTAAGCTGTGGTCCTTTGGTGGAAAACGCCTCCGCAACTACTTTCTGTCAGCAGAATCGACAAGATGTAATTGTCAGTGGTATCTGATTTATACAAGATCCTGAATACTGACAATACCATTCAACCCATTCACCTGGTTGTATGATCATCAGTTCTTTCCTCACCTCACATAAGATGATCCCGTAAACCTATCAATTTCAAGTCACTTGATTTTGTCGCTTAATCTAGAAAGCCGACAATCCTGAGGACAGTCACATAATCATCATAAATAATAAATGAGATGGTTGTGTTGTAAGGATTAACAAATGCAACATTTTTGTTACTTTAGAGAATAATCAGATTCACGAGGATTCATCATTGTAGAATGTGTTACCAACACTGCTATTTTGTTGTCACAAGAATATAAAACTCTCGCGCCACCAGGGGACTTTTTTTTTTTTTTTCAACATCTTATGGTGTCCATATTTTAAGGGATCGCACTTACTGTACCTGTGATAGATCAGCTGTGATGTTTGTCAGGTAGCACACAGGTCACAAGCCAGTAAGAAAACACGACTGCACAAATGCTGTTGCTAAGTATTTCACTGGGATGTTATTGCGATAAATTATGGTACTGTTATTTCTTCAGGCCTCATACAGTGTGGGGACATTCTCAATTTTGTTCACAAAGTACACCTGCTTGACATAAAATCTTTGCTGCTAAATGCATCTATGTGGGGACAACCCACTGAAAGTGATTCACACTGATTTTTCACATCAGTTCAAAGATCTGAGTTTTTTGTTAGTCACTTCAGCGGTCAGTACTGTAAATTATTATTGTGAGAGTGAACGGGCATAGGGCTAGCACTGGGATTAGGATGATGCATCTCCATGTGGTTGATATTTTCATTCACCTGCTGCTGGTAGAGGTTGTGGCTGCCCCCAGGAAACTGCAGACCACTGACATTGTGGTTGTGTGGAAAGGCAGGGTGGTCACCCACATTGCCACGGTTGACTGCCAGCTCCACGTGACGACTGTGCGCAAAATTGACCTGTTCCGCCAAGCCAGCTGGACTCATGGTGTTCCTGACTGCCGAGAGATCCATGGTGCCGCGTTGCTGAGGAGGCAGAGATGGCTGCTGCTGGGTATAGTTTCCCGAGGTAGAAATGTATTTGTCTGGCATTCCGGGTGGATTCATCATTCCGCGACTTCCTGGCCGTTCGATAGTATTTAGCATGGAGTGAGGGCTCTGTATTCGCTGCTGTGCCAGGGCAAAGGAGTCTGCTCCGTTTCCACGCTGGGCCAGGGAAAACCCCCCAGGTTCTCTCATATCCATCTGATTAAAATTGCCAGATACTGGACTATCCATGTTGGCCATATTTTGGTTTGGCATTGACGTTGGAGGATGGTAACGCTCATTGTGCTGCATGGCTTGCTGAGAGGTGAAATCTGGGGATGTATGTGCTTGACCAGGATTCTGATTTTGCCCATGTCCTGACTCACCACTTTGGTGAACTGAATTAAAGAGTTCACTCGAATTCCTGGGCTGTCCCTGAGACTGCTTTCTCATCCCCTGGTTATTTTGATTTGACATTCTGTTGTGCTGGACCATAAAGTCGGAACTTTGGGTTGTCGTAGGATTCTGCTGGAGAACTTGACCGCTCAGTCGCTCATCATGTCCACTCATGCCTGTTTGGCGCTCGTTGCTTTGGAGATGGGATCCAGTTACTTCACCAGCCTCACGCTGGCCACGACCTTTCTGTTCAGACTCTGCAGGTGGGCTGGTGTCTCTGGAAGGTTCCATGTTTCCAATATTTTTACGATGAGAAGTTGGTCCATATCGCTCGCTGTCCTCTGAGTGCTCTGAGGAAATGGATTCTCGGCTGTGAGCTGGGGAATGCCTTTGGCTGCCTTGAGATTTCTCATCATCCAAATGATCGACAACAGTACCCACTGCCTTAAATCCCTTATACAACTGATCAGTGGGGATGGTCCCAAAGCCGGCTGCGTTCTTGGCATGGAGCTTGTGGTGACGTTGTAAACTGTACAATCGTGGGAATCCACGCCCACAAATGTGGCACTTGAAGGGACGCTCTGCGCCATGCACAGTACGTACATGCAAGGAGAGATTGGTGAATCTACGGAAGGCTTTGCCGCATACGTGACAAGAATGAGGACGCTCTCCTGTATGTATCAACATATGGCGTGTCAGGTGATGCTGCCTTGTAAATCCCATCTTACATACCCCACATGCATATGGTCGACGTGTCCAATCCAGTAAATGAGCTCTAGGAATGGGTCCCCGAGTGTGCAACTTGACATGGCGCTGCATATGATATTTACGTGTGAAACCTTTGCCACACAATCCACAACGAAACAAATTATCCTCGCCAGATCCTGGCTGCTGCAGATCTAAACCTTCTAATAATTTAGGATTGGGAACTTTGATGTCAAAGTATTTCTTCAGTTCCATCTCTGAGATGGGTGGGGCATCGCCAGTGCCGGAAGAGTTGAGATTACTAGATGTGTCTGGCAGGTATGAAGCTCCTGATGTAGGGACATTTCCTGAAGTGAGATTATTGCCAGGTTGGCTGGTGGAACCTGCTGGTAAAGTCATCAGCGTGGAGGAAGAAGACACAGAGTTGAGGTTCCTCAAAACGTCAAATGTTGGGTTGCCTGTAGTGGTAGTCTGGGAATTTCCACTGACAGCTGACATTTGGTTGTTGATGGCACCACAAGTAGGCAGATCCTCAATTTCCGGTTTGATGACAATATTGGGGTCTAATAGTCCCAGATCAGTCTTGCCGCCCGCCTTGGATGCAGCTGCCAAGAGGTGGCTTGGGTTGTACAAGAAAGGAACTGTGGTATCTTTGATGGAGTCTTTCTTGACTGGCGAGAAGTCTTCTGGGATCAGTTCCGAGACATCAATGGCTTCATGCTTATCATCCTGACTATCCGAACCCAAGCTGTCATTCAACTTGTTCAGTGAGTGAGATTTCATGTGGTAGTTCAGGTGGCAGCACTGAGAGAAGGCTAACATGCAGAGATTACAAACAAATGGCAAAGTGTTGCCATATTCACGCCGATGTTGCTCAAAAGACACCTCGCTGTTAAATGTGCCTCCACAGACGTCACAGTGATGAGCATCAATCCTGCGGTGGCCAGCAGCCATGTGTTTGGCCAGGCCATCCGAGCGGGAGAACGCCATGTTGCACTTGGTGCATGAGTAGGGTTTAATATGCGTATGAGTTAACATATGGCGATTCAGGGTGTACTTCTCAGCAAACCCACGACCACACACGTCACACACATTTGTCTTTTCCTTTTTCTTGTGATGACTTTTTTTCTTGACTTTTGTCATGCCATCATCAGCACTCCCTTGGGGTGTAGAATTCAGTTGAGTCAGGTTGGCCTTTTTCTTGGAACTACTCGGCTTGGGTGTTGGAGTAGTCAGAGTTTTGGGAAGCGTCGGAGTGGTGAAATTTTTACTAACTACTGCAGCATGATTCAGTGGTGTTGGCATGTTGTTTATTGCACCATGAGCATACACATTGCCAGCTGTGGATATTGGATTAGGATAGCTGCTGGCGAGATTCGAGTTGGGGAAAACTGGAGGGTTGGGCGCACCTAGACCGGGATTGCCTCCCTTGTCCTCTCCAAGAATGAGTTTGGAGTAGATGTAATCATGAAACGATTCTCGACTATCCGGAAAGGTGCCGGCAGCCAGTTCCTGTGCTATCGTTGGGACCATTGCAGCCCCTCCCAAAAATGCCTGACCCAGATTGGCAGCCATTGCTGGTCAGAGAACAAGACCAAAGTAATAACGATGGACTGTTTTAACCCTGGGGAATAAAATATATTCAGAACAATTGACAGACAGAAGAGTAAATTTATACCATAGATATTGATTACAATATTTATACAATTACTGCACAGATCTATGCCTTGATCTTTTGAAGATTAGTGCAGCATTCACTGTATTTTTATAAAATTTTATTTTTCACAATAAATAAGAATGAAGTGGCTATATGGACCCAGGTCCCCGGAGATTTGTTTTTCTATAGGCCTACACATATATAGCTATTTAAAAAAAAAAAAACACCCCTTAATAAGCATCCAGTCCCAATCAACTATCTCTGATGGATTTGGGTGCCACATTTACATCATATGCTGAATTTGAAATGCTTGTTTGTTTAGGATTAGTGTTAAAGGTTAGGTTAGGGTCCTCAAGAGACTTTTTTGCTACCTAGTGTTTTTTTGTGATTGCACATGCGTGACTTCCCTTGTTTTGTTTTCTAGGCTAGCCTAGCTAAGAGATGTGCAAAGACTGAAAGAGTCAATTTTGCAGTAAAGAGTAAGTTCTATAAGCATTTTCAAATTTTTCAAGAGTCTTCTCTATGTAATTCAAGTAAATTTTCAACAATAACACAATAGACAAGGTCCTAAACCTAAACCATTACAACATATACGATGGCTTTGAATGTAATCCACTCACGAGGAGGCTAAATAGGTCAACATATCGGTTTAGTTGGGCTGCAACACACTGTACATGCAGATCTAGATCTATCACTATCAATGTCATGCATCCTCCCAATGTAACTAAAGGGAGAAATAGGGTATGGCCCGCAGTCTGCATATTAGATAACAATAGCCTAGAACAACCCCGCTGGCTTAACCTGCTGGGACCCTCGACGAGCGCAAGTCCACCCTAACGCTAACATGTAGCCTAGGTCCGACGAAAAAAAAGAGGATCAACCCAAACATAATAGATACGGGTTAGTATAATTGGTCTTTCAAATTGATAGTAAAGTAGTAGTACGTATGGGGTGCACGGTTGATTTTGGAGTGTGTGGGCCGTATGGTATTTCACCCTCAGTTAGTCCTTTGAAATCAGGCATGTGGTGCAGGATCACTATCTTAATGTGGAGCGGCTGACACAATACCTGTTTCATATTGCAATTGTTAGAAAACCACATGTACAAATATGGCAGTGTCAATAGCCTTTCTCCAACCTATCCTGTCATCTCATCAATCTTAGGCCCAGTCAAAAGTAAATGTTCAATGTTTGTTCACACTGCAACTCATTCTTTTTTTTTTTTTTTCAGTAGCAACACAGTGAGATCCAGCACTTGAAAATCCAGTCAAAGCCATAGTATGTATATTATTTGAAATTTGGAAGCTTCTTTGACCAAGGTCTGCTAGTTTATGATTTTTTTTTTTAAGCCTGTATACAGTGTAGTTGTAGTGGGGGAATATTTTTTATATCAGGAGGTTCTGCCACTGTCTTTGTTGGTCACATTTAAGATTTTGAGTTATTTGGAAAATAGTACAGCAAAAAAATTTGTAAATTTCTCTTAATAATGTGTGATATGGAAGCTGTTCATGTCCAGACTTTATGTAATTTTTTTTTTTGTTTTCAGATCAGGAAATGGATACATTTACAACCTGATAGATGCTTTAGAATCATACATCAGGATTACAGTTACTGGCACTTCAACTAAAATTCATTGGAATGGAGTCAGCTTCTAAATTCCTGTCAACATTTGGTGCTACTACAAGGAAATTCAGCAGATTCATTTCCTGCTACCATCCAAAAATCCCACCTGCCTCTTCGCTCAGACAAGCCTCGAGGATCCCTTCACAAATAACTACTCGCCAATGCAGTTTCACAGCCAAAAATAGTTTAAAGTACTTCACAAGATGCAGGATTAGGTTATTAAATACAAAATGCTATTTGAAAGAGACAGTCTTTATTCAAACATTTTGCAGGAGATTGAATACTCAAATCTTTACATTAATAAATAAGTATCCAGCTCTCTTAGGAGTTTGTCTGTCAATGAGTGCCATTCCTGGATTACTGTTTTACAGCAAGTGCCAGTTTATTGTTCCCGGTGTTTTTGAAAGTTGGATTCCACATGCGAAATGTGAAGTTTTAGAATCTGTGTCCTCGGACATTGTCAACCCTCCAGTGATTATTAAAAAACAAGAACAGACTTGGACATTGAATGAGATTTTGTCTTCTCTAAGAGAATTTATCTTACTGAATGTGAGAGCAATTTATCTCCTGTGTGTGTTTCTCCCCCTGTTGCTGACATATCCATTGACATGTAGGTATTGTGAATGTTAAAACACAAATATTGTATGAGTGATGGAATTGCATTCAAACATTTACAACTATGTGTTGCAAAGGAATAATATGTAAATGCCTTTCATAGTTTTGTTAATATCATAGAACATTGCAACAGTTGATGTTAAGATTGCACAGCCTTTTGTCACAGTTGTTTCGTTTTTTGCTCTTTGTTTTCATAGTTTAAGTAGTTTTACCCCGCTGAACGTTTGTTTCTGTCTCAGAAGTAGGAAAACGATTTATAACTATTAAGTATTATCCAGTAGAATCATTACTCTCTCTTCTCTATATATTTACCTGGCAGCAGCCTATAGTTGAGGTTTAGATCACCTCTCATTCTAGAAATTCATTCAGACCTTTGAATAATTCAGTACCTGTCTCACTTTAATTGATAATGGGGGACCTTTTTCACACCGATGCCATTAGTAATTTCGCTGTTTCAAACTGAAGTTTAAAACAGTTTTAAAATTTGTTTTATATTGATTCATATTTAAAGCTTAAAAATTAAGAGGGGTTTAGGTCTCAAATTCCCTTGTGATATTTTGATTTTTATCTTTTATGTCAATGTGTTTGACTTTCATTTGTGTTTTTTTTTTTTTTTTGAATGGGAAAATTAAAAAGATATTGGCCCCAAATGGTTCACTTTGTGGCTGAACCTTCTGTATGTTGCTGCCGAGCGTTCAGGAGCAAGTTTTGTCAAACTTGGCCAGTGGGCAAGCACTCGCAGAGATCTTTTTTCGAAGGAGATGTGTGATCTTTTCTCTGGCCTTCACCACCGAGTGCGACCCCATCCTTGGTCATTCACAGTGAGAGCTTTGAGACAAGCCTATGGAAAAAACTGGCAAACACTTCTACATTTGGTTGATAACCAAGAGCCCATTGGGTCAGGATGCATTGCACAGGTAAAAGATCTCAGGTGTTCAAATTTTCAACATTGATGAAATGATTGTTGTCTGTAAGTGTGAAAGTTACATTGGATTTTATTGAAGTTGATAATAAGTTGTAGAATTCAGGTAAATGAAAATATATGAATTACAAATTATATATATATATATATTGTGGTGAAAATTGATTTTTTTGTTTGTTTGCACATTGTAAATCACCTCCCAGGCAGTGTTCCATCTGTTTGCTTGCAAAGTTTGCACTGAATCAGCAGGTCAGCTTTGACGAGTGTTTGAAATTTCCTCTCTGCTGAGTCAGGTTTCAGAGCTCTGCAGCAATTAGGTAGTCCCACTGGAAATTCATGCTTTTGGCTGACGTCCCCACAAGGATATCACACTTTTGGGCTGTAGCCCTAGACTCCCTGATTTTATGATGATCCATCTTTATACTGTTATAGTTTTTCATTTTGTGTGTGTGTCCTTAGATTGACATGTTGTTTTCAGTTGAGTCACATTGCAGTTAACAGACCATAAAACATTCATATATACATAGTGACTTTGAAGCTTAAAAAAAAAAAAAAAAGTTCAGGATTCAGTTGTGAAGAAATTTGTTACATAAATTGTTAAACTAGAATTGAATTGTCCTAACTAATGATAATAATGCTGTAGTAAGGACAATTTAATTCTGCGGTGACGGAATGTTTCACACCAAATGAAAACTGCTATGTTTGTTTTACAATTGCAGGTGTACAAAGGCTATGTGTCAGTAGATTTTGTCCCTGATGCTATTGTGAAGGAGATGGAAGAGGAAGTAAACAAAGTATATTTTGGTGAAGGTAAGCACGTTGTTTGGCTGCTCTGGAATGAAGAAAATCAATTATCTTGTTGTTGAGTCAATTGTGTTGTGTCATAAAGCTCGCTTCGATAATACCAGTTGGGTATGACTGTTCTGTGTACATGATTAAGTGGTGGAAGATGAAAGATATTCTTGATCAATGACCCATCTTGCTTTTTATTTGCCCCAGATCATATAATCCAAAATGTCCGGTAGTAGGCTAGTTATTGTGCTGCATGTGGACACATCTGTATCCGCATGAGAAAAAACATATTTTATCTACATAGTTCCATAATGTGCCAAGGGGGTTCTGCTCTCTGCAACCCCTTTTGAACGGATGCTCCCAAAGTCACATCCTTACATGTGGGAGCCAATACAAATTTGTTTTGCTCCACTATCTGGTGGGACTTTTTTATTTGTCCATTCTTCTTCAGCGTGATACTTACCCACTTTTGCAAAATTAGATCTTAACAAAACTTTCCTCTGTTGAGACTCCAAAGTCAAAATTGGTGTCATATTTTCCTGCAAAAAATGCTTGCTCATTGTTTTCAACTGCTGAAGTGAGAATCCTCAAACATGACCAGTCTGTTTGTCTGTGTTTATGCAAGTCTCAAACTTAAATAAAATTGCTTTTTGTATCTAAAACTGTTTATATTCTGAGCTTACAATGTACTTTCATTTCAGGCCTTACAGGAATTATCCCTGCCTTCTATATAGTGTTAGGGCTAGGGCCTATATGCATCCACCAAGAAATACCAGATAATATCATAACCGGATTAAATCGCTCAAGGCTCGAGCATCAGTAAACTAAAATTCTGAATATAATGAGAATTGAGTCATATCTTCTTTTTGTGCAGGGAATATTTTAACAAACAAAAATGGTGATTTGAAACTGTAATAATCGGAAGGTTGAAAATCTATTATTTATGATGATTACACTGATTTAAAGAAACCGAGAGCCTGCTGAATGTTTACTTTTATGTGAAATACTCTAACACCCTCTTGAACTTCATAATGTTATATACAGTTGTGATTTGAAAGAGGATTTGTTAAATTTGAAAATATGTATGTCCTATTTCATTGGTCCTTAATTTCTGTGTTCTTGTACTTGTATTTTGCACCAGGTATAGAGATCAGTCGTCTGGCAGATGATGAAGATGATGAATCTACCATCAGTGATAATATGGATGACAATTTTGTTACAAGAGAAGATGTCATCCCAGTGGCAATTAAGGTAGTTTGTCTCATAAGATGGTAAATCCTGGAAAAAAAATAAACAGCTGATAACAGTAAGAAAAATAGTACACCCTAATCCTAGAGGTGTTATAAGGCCGAGGCAGTTTAGCACTGCCTTACTGTACTTTTCATTTAACATACTTTGAAGGTGTGATGTTCTGTGGTTGTAATGAACTCACTTTTTGCCACCTTCTTCCCTCATCATTGTGATTTTGCAATGTGAATTAAATGAATCCAGACTTGCTCAAGTGGTTCCATGGTTTTCTTTAGACATACAGAGATATTCTACTTTGCTTTACTTAACATTTAAAAGCTAATTCATTATTCCTATACTCCATCAACCTTCAGAGATGATCCACTGTGCATTTTTTTGAAAAAGTGAAATGGATTGCAAGTCAGACTTTATAAAATTTTCTTTGCTGACTGAGACAAGATTAATGTTGTCTTTTTGCGTAATTTGTCCTAACTTATGTCACGGCTGTGCATTAGCGTGCCTTTAGTTTGACCCGTGCCGGCGAGGCGGCCGGGGTTAAGAGGTCAAGTCACGGTTCACTGCCAGCCCACCGGGGAGGGCGAGCTAACTGCCGCGACGTTGTGAAAATGTGAAGTATTTTAATACACTGACACGTGCAATAGAGTAATATGAAACATAAAGACATAAATATAAACAGAGAGATTAAAATCTGAATTTTTCTGTGGTATATTTTTTAATGATATATCTTTTGTGAAAGAAAGGATAACACTAGTTCCAAAAACGGGTAAATTGTGTTAAGTTTTATGAAATGATAACCTTTTTTATCTCCAATTATCAAGCAAAGGCCAGGAGTTATGTCATTTTAAAAAATATGGTTGGAAAGAAGAGGATTTAACCTTTCCAACAGTGGTACAATAAAACTCCAGTTGAAACTGGTTCCGCCATAATCGGGAGTTGAAACATGTGACCCTCTATATAATTAACACAGCCAGGCCCGTATCTAGGGTCAGCGGGGCAAAGGCTTGTATTGCATGCATGCAGACAATGAACACAAGTTTGTATCACCTATAAAAACTGTAAAACAGTTGAAACGTGTTGTGTTTTCAGCGTGTTCCAACATGAAGATAACATAAAGACATTGCATTATTGAGATAAAACACATGTTAAATAGATAAAGACATCAGAAATATA
>JBCAUA010673736.1:0-15574 GCA_038406235.1 Peronia verruculata
CACACAGAGAGAAAGAGGCGCATCAATAGGCCCAAAGAGACCCTAGGGTCTAGCTGGGCCAGCCTGCCCAAAGAGACGGCGCCTTTTTTTTTTTTTTTTGGTCTATACCAAAGGCCTAGCATTTTCTATCTGAGGATGTAACAGACCCATTGTTCAGAAAGCCTTACTCATCCCGTTCTATCCCTTCATCTGCATTGCAAATACAGAATGGAAAGAGAGGGGTTAGAAAGTTTGCGAGAGAGAATCTGCACAAGGGAGTTGTTTCTCAAACGTGCAGTGGCATTCAGCGGTCTGCGTTGTTGAGCCCAAGGTAGCCAGCCCGGAGGTCGGAGCTCGATGTGAATGCAGTTATTGAATGTTCGTGGAGAAAAAGACAACCATAGCAAAGGGGCTATGAATTGGATCAATGACTAATTCAGGGCACACCTGTCTCTTCCTGTGCGACGCCGTCTCTTAACCCTCATTTAATATCCATATACATTATTGGAGTGTAATGAGAGATAATATCCATTTTTACGAAATAAAGAATAAATAAATACATAAAATTATTCATGTTTAAGAAGTGAAAGACGGTATTCATTTTTACAAAATAACACATTTCGTAACAACAGATAACATTCATATATAACAGATAATGGTTTTTTTTTTTTTAGGAAACAAAAAAGAAAACAGATGCTATTCGTTTTTACGAGATCGTGTGACTGCGGGTGATCTGTAGCATAAGGACCTTACGGTTAAAACACTGCATTCTGTTTGAAAATGAATTCCAGTGCTAATTGCCTTAGTGAATCTTTGAAATCTTGTATGCCAGATTTGAGAGAAGAACCAGTCGACTTCAATCAGTAGGGGAGAAAATCACGAAGCCATGTGGACATTGCGGTAAAAATTCGAAGATAATATCAGATGAAAAGGAGGAAGGAGAAAGACAGAGAAATATGAAACTAAAGATTGCTAAATAATTCAAATTAGTTTCGTTTTTAGTTCGTCTGTCTCAACTCTAAGCATTAAATTCTATGTGAAACATATAAAAAATGTCAGTGGATTAACGAATCGACAGTCAGAAAAAGAGTTGAAGGCTTGTCAGATGTTAAACGATACAGATATGAAGATGAAGCCAAACAAAACCTAAGAAGATTATACTAGGATTGAGAAGACCGTGCTGAAGGCTAAAGCAGTTTTACTTTATAGCCTTTAGATACTATGTAATGCATCTTAAGCTTCAAGGATTAGAAACATGTTTGAGAAAATTTGACATTAGACAACGCTTTAATGAGACCTGGCTCGTAATATTGAAAGACTGACTTGGATGCCCGTATTTTGTCTGTGCTAATGAAAGAAAAGCCGACGGGAAATGAGAAAAGATACTCATTTTAGTCCATTTTTTTTTTTTTTTTAAAGACATTGATATTCTGTCCCTTTCCCATATGAGGAGTTGCCTGGAGGAAGAGGAAAAGAAGAAAACGTTCAGTCTGAAACAGGCCAGTTTTGTGTGTGAGTCCACAGGGACTTCTTGTGCCTGCCCTTCTTGGTTCAAAGATGGAGGCGACAGCTGAGGCTGACGGGGAAAAAACGTCAAGTTGCATTAAATAGTCGGTGGGTCTTGTGGGAGCCTCGTGAGCAACTTAGTCTGGAGCTCCCACGCAAGCACTCACGCCCAGAGAGGAAGAAAGTTCCTTGTCACAACAAACAGCGCTCACCGCTCGCGTACAGCCATTTACAAAACGCCTCTCTTTCCTGCCTGGACATAAACTGTTTCCTGAAGATCGTTATTTGATTTTGTGATCTCTCTCTCTCTCTCTCTCTACTTTTGTTTGTTTGTTTTTTTTTTGAAAAAAAAAAAAAAGCAAACTCACGAAAGTTATTAGAGAATACGCTCTTGATTCGGTGCGTGTTCTTTTGTCTTTTGATATTACAGAATTACATTAAATTTGTGTAGAAATTATTAAACTTTCCTTATGTAACGACAGGCATTTTGTCAAAGGACGGGAGCTCACGTTCTCTACCCATTTTTTGTTCTCAAGCACAAACTCTCCCTCCAGCTAATCTAGCCAAGTTGAGCTCACGCTACGATAGAAGCGCCAGAACACGAGCTGTCCGCAGCTTAGCCCTCTCAGAGATGAGAACACGATGCCCTGGTGTAATAAGTTTACAGCTGT
The DNA here is from genome assembly GCA_038406235.1 of Peronia verruculata. Lineage (NCBI taxonomy): Eukaryota > Metazoa > Mollusca > Gastropoda > Systellommatophora > Onchidiidae > Peronia > Peronia verruculata. The sequence goes on from JBCAUA010673736.1 coordinate 2,157, forward strand.
TTCGTCTAAAGTTCTGTACGACAAGAGAATTTTATCTGGAAGATCATGGAGTCATGTGGAGAATAATCTTCCACTCAAATCTAACAAAATCGTGTGTGTTGTATATACAACACCATCCCAAAACTACGACAATAATGTGTTATATAAGCCTGTGTAAAACATCACTAGATGATGAAAAGTAGATATATGCTGGTCTTTTTCAGGTGTTAGGACATTTTCAAATTTTCTGCCACGCAGTTTCTGTCCGCATAGGCCGGATTCAGAGTGATTTTCACCAGCAATTTGCGCAGTTTGACAAAGAGGAGAAATACATGTAATGTTTGTTTGCATAGTTATGAATGTGGTTGGGTGAGCTGAATGAATCCCGATAGTTTCAGATCCATACAGTGCCTCTGTGTCTGCAATAGCTGAGAGGTTCGTTGTGTCAGGTCAAACGTGTCATCATTCTGAGATTATTTTTTAGTGCCATTGAATGCATTTCTGAGTCAGAGTTAGGTTTAAAACACAAATTTCTGTGAACTGAATCACGGATTTACCTGGTTGACCATAGAGGTGTCAAATTGATTGAATTGATCTCGGGTGTTATTGACAGTTACGCCAATATTGCGACAGGCACGATATTAGTGATATTCAGAAGTTGCAGAACGAAAAACAAGAATTGAATTGGGGGTTGTATTCAATGAAACATCGTCACGAATACAGCTCGAGTGCGCGTAGCACAGTATCTATAACATTCAGTGTTTGAAGTGATATTGCAAGATGAATTATTATTACCTGGAATATTTAAGACAATTAGTAGGTATTAGTATTATTTGTACTGTAAAGATGCGGTTTGCCACCTGTTTCCACTGCTTTTTATTATAAGAAAATGCCTGAGTGCTACGTTCTGTTTCCTCTTTTAATCGTCATTCTTGACTGGTATCACGTGTCAAATTGCTAATATTTCTATACCGCCATTAATTCTAGATCGAAATCCAGACGTGACGGTTTGGACCCAGCAAAAAACAGTATGAGACAGGCACCTTGCTTCTCTGTGATGTGTTCTTTGAAAGGTCGTTCTTATGCCATGTATAATGCGGAAGTCTAAAGGCAGATGGGATCCTTGATATTACCTTTGTTAAACAGACTCATCCTGCTAATGTCATACACTAGGGACTCTTGTTTTTATATATATTTTTTTCCCCATGGTTTGGGGTCTTGTATTAAGATGTAAATGAGTTTCCATGCCATTTTGGGAAATAATTTTTGTTCTATTTTCGGCCCGAGTTGTTATATACAAGACACAGTAGCTGCCGATTTTTAGTTCAATGCATATTCTAGACAGATAAGATGATTACACTGAAAAGAATGAAACTGATATCAATTACCTCAACCTGAATACTGCCGCTAAAGCTTAGTGAGTGTCGGACCAGAATGTCCTCGAAATCATGTTTCAATTTATAACAGAAAATTGATTTTTCCTTTGGAAAAGAGATGTGAAAAAAAAGGTGTCTTTCACTTATCTCTGCGTTGTCAGCTGTGGTTCGACAAAAGTAATAACTGGGCATGGAGCCAGAAATGTTCCGACTCCATGAAGCTGGGCTCTGAGTTGGGCAAAGAATGAGACCTATGTGTGCAAGTGTGCAGGGATAGACTATGGAAGGGGAAGAAAAACTCCAGTGGTAATGATATAATCCCATGAGGTTTCCAGTGTGTGGACCACATTATTCTGGGTGAGAAATTCACTTTGTGGCCCTTCCAGCGATGTCTTATTGCCTTGGCAGGGAGAATAAGCGGCAGTCTGGGAAATCTGAGGCGTCCACCTTCCTCGTACACCGTTCACACACACGCACACACACGCACACACACACACACACGCACGCACACACACACACACACACTTTTCCCCTAATCCCTCTCACTTCTCAAATGCAAATCTGTATGCACACTCACACACACAGTAAGAATGCATTGAGAAAGAGTTACAGATTTTTAGAGGATTGAATATTTTTATGCTTGCCCATAGGAATTATAGACCCTCTCCCTCTTGTATTTCTTTAGCCAGGGTTTTCTGTCACTCTGCCTAGATTTTCTAATCCCTTGAATATCTTCGTTCGTCACCACCTTCTGCATTGGATGCATATAACGAAATAAAAAAAACAAGGACCCACAACGTGTACAAACTATACGCAAGTCATACATAACTACAATGATTTTAAAGAGGACTTGGCCATGAATGCTGTGGGCAAGAGTAAGTCAATATGCAGGAGATGGGCAGGGAGGGGAGAGAAGATTGTCCCTCTTGTCTCATTCAAATACTCGTACTTACACAACACAGCTCGATTGTAGTGACAAGTGTATTAGAAGAAACAGTTTTGTGGTCAAACAGCGCTAGTGTACTAAGTAAAAGTTATCGTTTTGAGGCTACAGTGGAAGATCGTTTGGCCAGCTCTATTCCTTTCCTTTGCCAGACGAGAGAGGGAAGGTGTGTTGAACAAGCAGTGTAAAGAGAGAGAAAAAAAAAAATCATTTTTGTGCGCTTCGTTTGAAACATACGAGAAAAAAAAAAAAAACCCCTAGAAAATCATATAAAGAAAATCTTTTCTTCTTGTTGTTATTATTATGATTATTATTATTTATTTATTTATTTGTTTATTTATTTATTATTTTTTGTGTGTGTAATCTATCCATCGAATGACATGAATTAAAAGGATTTTTTTCTGCTTTCCTTTGGTCTGGCAAAGGGAAATAATACAGCCGGGTACAACGATCTCCCATTAATAATTATGGAGTGGGTAGATCGTTTGTTTTTTTTTTTTTATCTCAATCAATTTCATGTTGAATTAGCCCCCCTGTAAGGAACACAAATTAACTGTGTGATCTTGGTTTTTTTTTTTTTTCTGTTGTTTTCAAGCTTTTCATTCTTTCCCATTCTCTCTTTCCCGCCTCCTGTATTTCATGCCGTTACGTTCTGTAGGACGAATTGTAACAACGCCTTGTGTGGGAGCGACACTTGAATCTGTCAGCAGTTATTCTCCCTGGATCTGGACATATGGCGGGGTTAACTCCCTTTCTTATCGCTGTTTTCATTGTTCTGTTATCGTCACAATCTCTCAGTCCTCCGGTTCTCCACCATCTTCGTCTCTTGTGCCTTTTTGCAGCAAACAAGCCTGAATATAAATTTACGCCCAGTTATGTTTTGGTTGGGAGAAGCTTTGGAGTTATATTTCTTCTCTTAAAAGCGAGTCACCAAATGAGCAAGTTACAAGCCGGCCTGGAAGATTATTAATTTAAAATCTAAAATGACAGAGGTCGTGATACATGATATCGTGGCCGAGATAGCGCCCAACGGGAGCCGAAAGGCCTAAAGAAATAAGATAATGTATGATATCATTTTGCAATTTATGAACAAAATAGTGTGTAAAATGCTGGCACAGGCAAATCGAAGCTTAACAAATTTATTGTTTTCGTAGGAAGTGCGTGTGTGTGTCTGTGGATTGGGGTGGAAAAGGGGGGCGGGGTGGGGAGGGGGGGGAGGGGGAGGTAAGTCATAGTACGTTTTGGGGTTCTCTAGCATAATGGAGATTGTTTTTGACCAATCTTGTTATTTCCCTTTGCCAGGCATAAGCGTGTTGAACAAGCAGCATAGAGGATGAATAAATGACTTTAAGACTCTTTGTTTAAAATGTACTTTTAGTTAATAAAAAAGTTCATTGTATAAAAAAAAAAAAAACAGCAACAGCAACCTTTTTCTTGTAATAACGTTAACCAAAATTTTCTGTTTAGATTTTCAAATTACAAGAGCAAAAAGTAAGCTTTTTTTTTTCTTCTTTATCACTGTTTCTTCAACAAACCTTGTGTCTGGTAAAGGGAAGTAATAACGCTGGTAGAAAACAATCGCCATTTATCAACTTGATTTTTCCTGCGACGAAACAAGAAAAGCTCATTTGTTGCCTTAATTTGTTGAAAGGTCAATCACCGCACAGAATACAAAAGCCCATGCATAAGAGCCTATCGACACGAAACGCTGTTACCCGCTGTAAGCAAGAGAAATGTGGCTGGGCAACGAAGTCTGGAAATTCTCGAAACGCTGGACATGCATCTTACTTGAATCCTTAGGCTGCCAGAAAAAAAAAAACAACAACAAAAAACACGGGAATTTGAAGAAGCCTTTTTCATGTATAGTCCTATCAGCTACAATATATGCTTATGGAGAACACATTACCTCGGGAGTTCTATAGTTGCTTAGCCTTGAGCAGTTGTTAAAAGTCTTTGATTATGACAGAGGGAGGAGATGGATGGAGAATGACTCTGAAGGCGTCTGGTAATGACAGGGTTAGCAACGGGGGACTTTGTGTAAGTAGATGGAAGCAAACATAGAGTAGAAAGGTAGAATAACTATAGATTTTAGAATTTCTGTAGATTGAAACAATGGAACCGTCTCCCATCACTGGCGGCTATCGGTGTCCTTTCCAGAATGCTGTACTTGATCGAGCAAAGAGCCCTAGAGAGCCTGGTCTTTACATGGTGATGGTTATAGAGTCAGTGACTTAGTGACTGGATCGTCGGACTCGGTATCAGAAGTCATAGGTTCGAACTCTGACGGCCTCCAATGCTTTGTCCTTGAGAAAGATTTTTTTTTTCCCCCCACACCACACATTTCTTGATTTGCACCAGTTTAAATAGTTCATATTCGACTAAGCAAAAACCTGGGAAACCCCGCCTTAGTGTTTTGTACCCATTTGCTAAAAATAGAACACTCACTGATATTCGTCACCGCTCCACCACGAGGTTTAAGAACAACAATTGTCCCCGGTCCCGTGCATTTTTGTATGTTTGTCTGTGTCATTGGTAGTGAAAAGTTGGCAGCGTTTGTATCCTCCTACTAAAATTAGACGGGGATTTCCAGCCGTTCATTTAGTCGGAATAGATCTATTGAACAACCGACCGTAGATAGACTAATAAATTATTTTGTTGTTAAATAAGGATTTCAAAGCTTAACAGACAGCCGCCTTGTATGCTTTTCAAGAAGCTCAGGATACCTGTGGATGTTTTTATCGGATTTTACCGGGATAATAAATACGTATGTAGATTGTAAAGCGCTTAAAATCTGCCCAGCACCGGGACACGGGCTTTATAAATGCTTTCTATTGTTATTGCTATGGTTATTATTGCTATTATTGGAATTTAAATCGGGGAAAAACTGCACCTCCGCACGTCATGGCCTAATCAGCTTTACGAGAAGACCGTGGGAGCTTCCTTGTCCCCATTTCTTTGATTCTTGATATCTGTATGGTGGAAAAAAACATTTCTCAAGCCATTTGGGGGAAAGGGGGGGGGGGGGAGGTGAAGGAAGGGGGTGAGTTAAGATTGTACCCAACGTGTAGAACATACATTATTTCTTTAAAGAAAATAAATCTTATGTACAATAGGAAACAGACGTCTTTTTTTCCCCATTGTTATCTAAACCATATCTTTGACTCAAACAAAATGAGTATAATTGGGTATTTTAAGCAAAATCACATGACCTAGGAAACATCGCTCACATGTGGCTTTGTTTATACGATGTGACAAGTCTGAGAGCTCATCATTCGTCCAGATTTGTCTGCCATGCGCAGAGCAAGTAAACACAGCCACATGTGAGCGATGTTCCCTTGGTCATGTGATTTTGCTTAAAATACCTAATCGCACCGATTGTTGGATGGGTATCGTTTACCAGTTACCAAAGTCGTGTGCATAACGTTTGAGAAGAACGACCAGGATAGACAATAGTACAGGAATTAGGTCGAACATACTAATGCTGTCAATCAGAGGAACACGGTGACAGACTCACTGAAATGAAGCCGACACGAAACCTTCTGTACTAACAACAAAATAGATGCATTTGTCATACAACATTCGCTTCTGACCATTCTCAGAGAAAGAGGTCCCGGATCCATTTTGGAGAATATCTAGATTCTACGACTATTTTGCGTTGGTTTGAAATAGATAGTAGTGAACACCTTGTCCAACCTAAGCTAGTACTAGAATTTTTCTCCAATTTAATTCAACCAGATGTAGAGCAAGCAACATATAGAATGAATAAATCCGTGTGTGTGTGTGTGTGTGTGTGTGTGTGCGTGCGTGTGTGTATGTGTGAGAGAGTGTGTGTGTGTGTGAGAGAGAGAGTGTGTGTGTATGTGTGAGAGAGTGTGTGTGTGTGCGTATCTGTGTGATGACATAGATCATATCGTATAGCATTTTTTATAAAGATAATCATGTGATATGCTTCTTTAGACTGGTCCTCTTGAAACAATAAACAACATCAAAACATCGAACTTATAAATAAATAAATGAGCACGTCAATCAGTAAACATATAAATATTCATGCATTACGAGGAGAACCCACGGTATTCATTCATGAAAGATTTTTTTTTTCTAATTATAGATCAAAATGATAATGTCCTGCGCCTCAAAGTGTATGGTAGCATGAGCATCTCGATGTTTGTATTTTAGATGATTAAATTTAATATTACTAAAACAAAAACGTGTTTGGTGTTTTGGATTGTCTACGACTGAAGTGAAAAAACAATGACGAAATACGTCTATCGAATGTACAATTCGGATCAAACAACCTGGCCCATCTACATTTCAATTAATATCTCTAGAATAGCATCAAACATATTTAATAAACGCTTTCTTCGGGTTTAAGTAAATAGAAACACAGATTTTTTTATTTTTTTTTAAACTTTGTGTGTCAAATTTCAGACGTAGGCACAGAGCAATTTTCGAGTCCATAAGCCTTTTATGGGTTTTGCTGAAGATATATAGAAATCACAAAAGAATAGCTATATAAAGATAATCACTCACGTTTATCATTCAATTACTTACTTAATTAATTAATTCAAAATTAAACAAAATAAACAGGTTAATAAATGAATAAATAAATAAAAATTTCGCAACAATCTTCTAACTCGGTAAAAAAAAAAAAAAACTGAAGTGGTAAGAAATGCTAAATTCTTGTAGTGGCTTAATAAACCCCAATTATCAGGCTTCATTAGACTCCGAATTGGTGGCCTTTCGATCACATTTCCTCTTCTTAGTTAATTACCATTACCAATTACCAATTATGCTGGTTCCAACAATGGTAATATATCTTTATATTATTTTCGTTTTGTGGACATTGTACCACTATAATTTGGTACAGTTTTTGTTATTTATCGGGCATGTGTGAGCGAGCTGTCTGAGGATCGATCTGTGAAGTCGTCCTCCACGCAGAACCATAGAGACGCTCAGACAAGCCTAATCCAAGCAGGCATTGATAAATCTCTGTGTGATTTCTAGAGGACTCCCTGTGACGCTGTTTGACGTATACCCAGACATAATAATATCATGTTATTAGCGCATTGCAAGTACAGATTTACATACAAGCACGATCGTATCATGTAGATCTCGGGCCTATCTATCTATCTATCTATCTGTCTGTCTGTCTGTCTGTCTGTCTGTCTGTCTGTCTGCTTGCCTGCCTGCCTGCCTGCCTGCCTGCCTGCCTGTCTGTCTGTCTGTCTGTCTGTCTGTCCGTCTGTCTATCTATCTATCTATCTATCTATCTATCTATTTACATACGTACACACACACACACACACACACAGTCTAACTCTTCAAAAAATGTGCTATTTTATCCACATTTAAAACAAAATGATAGTGATCTTCTACATATAAAGCGAAATATAAGCTTGAAGGTTTCTTTCATAAACAATCAATTCCCTGTCTACACTTTATTATGTTTTCCTTTGTTACCTTGACGAAGAACCAATGAGATTCGAAAATATGGTTAGTAACCTCGTCTCATTCAATTTTTGCTACATCAAAATGTTTCTTTCAGTGTATTAATTGAGGGTTAACAGTCCATCTTAAAATTTTAAGAATTTTATTAAGGGGGCCCGAGGGTAGAAAATAATCAATTTGGTAAAGAAAAAAAAAATTCTAAAAGGATGCTATAATCATTATACCAATTGACAATATACAGTATTTGTTGAAAAAAAAAAAATCTATAAATTGCTCAAATGTTGTCTGAAAGTGCTCTAACCCCTTAAGTGTTTGTAAACTTCATGTTTTTTTACAAATGACTTTTTCTTTGACTATCAATATGATTGTATGTTCTAAATTTGTTTTTCTTATTATTGCAGTTAAAGCAGTGAAATATGGAACTCGACATCTCCGTTCATATCTGTAAACACTGGCTGCTTTTTAGTTTGATACATTAAATATGTATTGTTTAAGGCTTTCTCTTCAGAATTTTCAGTTGATTAAATATTAACCAGCTTTGAAAAGCACGATGGGGTTAATTTATTGCTCTGCCAACGTCTGAGTTAACCAGCTGTTTTGATTGGTATGTCTTTGGAGTACCACCTAGGCGTACATAATAAACGCCTAGAGTACCACGCACAAAAAAACTGCATGTGAATTTCGAAGTAAAATTTCAAGATCGCCACCCTTTTTGATGGTAAGCATGCATTTTCTTTTCTTTTTTTTTTAAAATGCTTTCTCGTGTCTTAATGTGTGTTGCATTATAATCAAGTTAATTTCTTCATGCAGTCATTCAAAAAAAAAAAAAAATAAATAAATAAATAAATAAATAAAAAAAATAAAAAAAATATATATATATATATATATTTACAAAGTGATGTTTTATTCTTCAGCCCGCATAAGTGTTTCTTCCACATAGTGTGTCCTAGCTTAGGTTATAATCTGTCAATCTTGGATTTTGCTATGTTTTTCAAAATCTATATTCCGTCTTACTTCCACACCAAATCATTTCCAATTTTGCACCCCACGTTAAACAACAAATATTTACAATGAGACACACGCGAACTGAAGTTTGACGGTATTTTGTTTCCTCTCTCAGTGGCCTCTAAAATTTTTAGTAAAAATGCCATATATTAACAATGAATAAAACTGGCATTTCATTTCGTTTAAAAATATTTTCTCAAAAAGTGTAGGAAATACAACTTAAAAAAAATGCATGTCATCTTTTGTCAATCAATCTTTTGTCAATATCAACACAATCCCAGATATGCATGCCTTGAAAGGAGGGGGGGGGGGGGCCTTTTGGTGAGCCTAATTTGTGTCTCTGCGTCTTATTTTTGCCCTTTTGATAAGCTTACGCTTACATGATACTTTAAATAGGAAGACAAAAACAACAACAACAACAACAACAACAACAACAACATCAACAAAGAAAAATATGATTTTTTAGAGTGTTTGTCTTGTTTATATATATATATATTTTTTTTTTCCCGCTGAGTGTGAATGAAAGACTTTCGACACCGACGTCCAGTGACTTTTCCTTGCCAAAGGAAAAATAAATAGATAGGATCCATACTGAATCCATTGATAGTTCATATCAGGCTAAGCATAACTTTGGAAATCTCCGACGGTGTGTTTGTACCCCTGCTAAAATTAGAACTCTCACATATGTGTGTACCGCTCCACTACGAGAACCGAGAACATGTCCCACCGGTGCCGTGCATTTTCTCTTTCTCTCTCTCTCTCTCTCTGTATGTGTGTGTATGTGTGTGTGTGTGTGTGTGTGTGCGTGCGTGCGTTCGCCAATAGCAGTAAACAGTTTGGAGTGTTTGCACCCCCTACTAAAATTGACAGGGAATTCCAGCCTTTCGCTTGGTCGGAACAAATATATTGCTGCCTTGAACGGAAATGAAACTATGAAATCTTTTAGTTTTTTTTTTTTTTTTAAAGTTCTGTGTTCTCGGCTCACAACATTAGCAGTAATGTACAAATTTACTCTCAACAGGGAGTTAGAAAAATTCTCGAAGTCAGCAATCAAGGAAACATAGACAGTGATGGCAATTGAGACACTGCCTAATGCATTGCTGTTGAGGCGAGGAGATACTATGTGTGAGCCAGTATGTGTCTAGATCTATCACTTGAACTTGAACTTGAAATTTAGCGTTGAAGGCCGTTTCGGCTATTCACTTTCCTTCGTTGAACGTAGTGCTGCATGCATGACTAGTCAGCACAGATACATTTGGGGTCATACAGGATTGACAGGTTGGCCCAGGGGCATCCAGCCTCCTCTTGAAGGTGTTTACATTATCTGCATCAGTGACTGTCTCTGGTAGGCTATTCCACACAGTACACTGCCATCTGTTTGCCTTTGCAATAGATCTACTAGGAAAAAATCAGCGGTACAGTTATCAAGGCCGAGCCAGTCAGAGCAATTAGAGAGCATCAAACACTGCAATGTCAGGTGGGTGTCAGATTTACTACAACATTTTTAGTGACAGAATAATAATTTTGATTTAGCGATGTCATCTCTTCTTCCGTTTTCTCATAGGGAATTTTGCTGAATTTTGAGGGATCTTTTCCTATACCCCTTCTACCCTACCCGACACAGAAATAATGTAATAAATAATTTATTTGTCAAATTGTGAAGCCTTGTGCCCTGCAATCTGATACCGAAATGGATATATATATAAAAGAAAAAAAACAAACAAAAACACAAGCGGTGATATTTTTATCCAAAACTGGCCACTCCAACTATCGTCTCCCCTTCTTACTCCCGTTTCAAAGTAATCAATGGGTTAAATTGAGTCTTCCCTGTATAGATTTTATAAATTCTTTTTAGTCTGTCATTTTAGCAAAAGGATGGAATAACAATGAGAAAGAGGAAGAGCTGCATTGTGTCACTCAAGCAATCAACCCTGAAAAGCGATCCATTTACTTCAGATTAATATTAATGAGTTGAAAATTGTTATTATCAGGCCAAAACAATGGTGCAGGAGTAAGTGAAATTCTTTTAAAAATGTTTCAGGAATTACTGGAGAAATGAACAAAAGATAGTTGAACACCAAATAGTTCTTTCCTTTATAAGGCAACTTTACAACCCATAAAATTACATTTTTAAAAACGAATTACGGTGAAACAATGAGGAAGGTTGTTAGGAATTCGAACTGACTATCGGAATAGTGTGCTGTGTTGATGGATAGAGACAAAAAGGATTCACTGTGAATCTACCATAACTCGATGCAAGTAAGTGTAGTTTGAGGTATGAAAGCGTACCATAGAAATGTCCATTACAATAACGTTGTGCCTCAGTAAAAGATACGCAAGTGAAATGAATTGACGCTACAAAGGAATTTTTCTGTGGAAAGATTAGCGAAAACATCTGATGACTACAAAAGGGCTAGTCATGGTTATATGAATGGCGTAGTTTCTGTGACATCTGGTAACACTAGAGAAAACTTATATTATATTGTCATTATCTTACCTATTTTCTTTCACTCCACCATCTATACGGGGGAAGAAATTGCAAGATGTGCCCATTAATTTTTACAGCGGTATCAAAACATCTGGAATTATTTCGCCATTTGCTTATGGCAATATGGTGTCGGGATAAAAATCAGTTAAAAAAAAAAAAAAAATTACATAAGATGCGACACGATGAAATCAGGAGTTCTTGACATTTTGAGCATATGGAGCTATTGGTATCACTGTGCAGATTATCCATTTTCCTTTCAGGTCTGAACAGTTTTTTGTTTTACCTTAAGTAGAAATTGAGATACTGGCAATTAAAGATGATGGGGGTGGGCCTGTTGCAGCAGCTGAATTTAATGAGAAAATGGCGGATCATTCTTATAAATCCTTCTCAATCCTTATCCGGCCTTGCAACTAAATTACATTTTTGGGGCTTTAACTCAATCTTTTTTTTTTTTTTAGCAAAGTTGACTCTGAAATGAATGTTTATAGTGATATAGAAAGGTTCCGTGAAGAGAGAGAGAGAGAAAAAAAAATGCGTTAAGGATTCATTCACTGTTGAAAACACGTGATTTCTCCAGTCGCCTCAGTTTGACGAGCGCCTGATTTCACAGTGTGGCGCCTCAATACTTAATTAAATATTAAGATTGCCATACTTTTATAAATAGGCTTATTATATAACTAGAAGACAACCCACAGCCTCTGTGGGAGATTTTTGAAAAATATAGTCCTTCGGCTTAAAGTCTATTGCGAAGCGTGCGCACCTCGATGTTGATATTTTGGTTGATTAAACTGGATTTTACTCAAAGAAAACGTGTTTTGAACGCGTCATGCTGTCAAATATACAATTCAGATCAAGCACCCTCGCGAATTTATTATTCAATTATTATTGCATTTGTAGAATAACGTCAAAGACAATAAGCTTTTTGGGAGTTTATGTACATAGAAACACAGAACCGTATTCAACAAAGTTGTGTGCCAAAGTTCAAATGGATCCATTCAGCAGTTTTCGAGTCCATAAGCCTATTGTGGGTTTTCTTGCGATTTTATAATAATTATAGATTTGCTTACCGTCTACCGCCATGGGAACAGTCAGTAAAAGACGGAAAAAAAAAAATACCCTAAGAAATTTATGCCTGTGTGATGTATTGTGTGCAGGTGTGTATGGGTGTGCATATTGTGTGCATGCATGCGCATGTATGTTGCATGTATGTGCGTTTGCACGTCAGTGTATGTCCATGTGTGTATGTGTGTATGTGTGTGTGTGTGTGTGTTCCGAGGTCTGTGGATACTTCTGTCTTTCATCTATATAATCAAAGCTATTTAGGTTAATTATCTTTCTAGATCACAGCAGCTGTTTCGTGCACCTATTTCATTCAGCCTCCCAGAGGAAATAAGAGAATTAGTATTTAAATAACTCGATACTACAACGGAAACAATAAATGGGCATCGCAACTCTTACAAATAACAGACTGAAGCAATTTACAATATCACTTTATCCATACAATAATCATAACAGTGTGAAAAGTACCGGAAATTGCCAGTCATAGATTTAAAATAAGCCGAGCTCTGTAGTACAGGATGTCCTATATAGCTGTAGTAAGAGACAGAAAGAGATATATGTTGATTACTGTGATGTCCCTTTCGAGGTAAGATAAGGTGGTGGTAAGATAAAACTTTATTGGTTCCCTAAAGGAGAAATCATAGTTGACAACTCCATGTACTAAGCGGCATACGTTAACTGAAACATTTGAAATCAGGTACTCGTCGTACTGAGAGGACTGGAGAAATCACCTCTTTTTTTCGACAGTGAACAGATTTTAAGAGCAGTTTGTTTTCCTCACAGAATAAATCTATGTCGATGAAGAATATATTTCAGAGTGAAATTTGCTGAAATAAATCGAATAAAATCCCAAAAATTGTAATTTAGCTGCATGGGCTAGCAAAGATTCATATGGATTTACAAAAGTGATCGGCCATTTTCTCCTTAAATTCAGCTGCACCAACAGGTCACCTCCATCGTCTTTAATTGCCAATAGCTCAATCGACTTAAGGTATAACAGAAATTTGCTCACACTCAGAAACCTTCTCGGTGGTACCGATATTTGGTACCGATACAAGTACTGGCACACTTGAGAGAGGGCACGACGGGGGACGCAGTGGCTCAATGGGTATGGCGTCTG
>JBCAUA010673847.1:0-15573 GCA_038406235.1 Peronia verruculata
TATCTATCTATCTATCTATCTATCTATCTATCTATCTATCTATCTATCTATCTATCTATCTATCTATCTATGGAAACTTTCTAGGTCAGGAGAACTCTGATGGTGTACAGCAAGGTCAAGAATTTGATCAATGCCAAACATTCCCATGTTCTCTCATTTGTTTGTTTGTTTCAAATTTTGTCCAGACTTAGGCCTATATAATACAAAACTATATATAAATAGAACTATAGATCAAACTTGTTACATAAGAACACTAATTATCAAATGATCGTTACAGAAATTACTCAGCAATTAAATCTACTGGCAATGCTTACAAGACCGAGTCGTCCCTTGTGAAGAAAATTATCCTAAAGGTTATGAGTCACCTGATAAGCATCATAAATAAACAGCTGTACGATGTTCTTATCATATTCTGATATATACTGAGTTTAAATCGTTCCAACACATTATCTGCTAATTTAGAACGTAGGTCTTTATAAATCTATGAGGAAAAATCTGGAGGGAAAATCAGACGAAAGAGAAGAAATCCAGATCATGCAAATGCCTTAGGCAGTTTTTGTATGTCCTTGTCGATAATTCGACCAGCTCTGCAAATACGGAAATCCAAGGTCGACGTCATATATATATAAATAAATAAAACAAAAACAAAAGCAAAGCAAAAAAACAGAAAAAAACGTATATTTTATTGGTATCTTTACCTAGTTCAACACAGTGTAAATTAGAAGGAAAAAAAAAAAAAAACAATAACAAGAACAAAAAGACTCGAGATACTGTGAGAAGATTATTGCTAATCAATTGTCTTTAAATGACTGGTGAATTCAAACACAATTTTTCTCCTGCTCTTGTCTTTAAGGAACAGATTCATGTCGATCAAATTGATAGTAGTTTATGCTAGGAATATGGAGGGCAAAGCAAACGTTAAAAATTTATCAGAGTATTCCTGTCACGTTGAAAATAACGGAGTGTGAATCTGGGCCTAGTAATGCAATGAGGAAGTATAAGCAAATAAAAAAGTTGAACCACAAAGTAAAAGCGAAACAATTTTGTGTTGGCTCGCACATGGGAACGTCTGTTCGCAGTTGGGGGGGGGGGGGAGGAGGAGGGGGAGGGGTTGGGGTAGCCTGCTCTCCCAACACGTTACATAACTAACTGGACAGAATAACTTTCTTACGCACGAACAGAGAGAAAGAGGCTCATCAATAGGCCCAAATAGACTCTATGATCTAGCTGGGCCAGCTGGCCTGAATAGACGGCGCCTAAAAATAATTGTTCTTACCATGCTCACTATTTGAATGACATGTTACCTAAACAACATCACTTCATCTTAACCCTAATCCTAACACCAACCACAACCAATGCTGTTTGGTAATAAGTCAACCAAATGGTGATAATGATAGCAAAAAACATTTCTCTCTAGATGGCATGTCATCCAAATAAGCCCTTTACTCATTTAAGGGGACAAGTCACCCAAATGGACAGTTCCTGCTGAGAAAGGGGATCCTCTTAAGAGAGCAAATGATTTATTAGTTTTCTTCTCGGGAGGAATGAAAATCATTGATTTTCATCGTCATGGACAATAACGAGTGTAACTTAAATATCGATTTCAACTCAATCCATTATCCTTTCTATTTCCACTACGACAGTCTTTTAAGATACAACTCGTGTGGAATTGTTTGAGCGTTGCGTCAGATATTTAAACACTGTTGTTTTTGTTTGTTTGTTTGTTTGTGTTGGGGTTTAACGGCACATCAACAAAATGAAGGCTATATTGTGCCACACTGGTAAGATGTGTTTATGCATCGAGAAGAAAATAGGAAACAGAGCGGGACAGAGGACAGGAGCAGAGAGAGAGAGAGAGAGAGAGAGAGAGAGAGAGAGAGATGTCACTCTTGGAACGTCAAGAATGGCATTCCATGGGAGACATCCTACCTAAGGCGGGCTTTCACCGCCTGCAGATGGGAACAAAGAACCTATTTATATACCCCTGGTCCCCGCCGGGGAATTTAAACACCGACGATTAAGCAAACATAAAAATCATGTATAACAAAAAGATCAAGAGTCCAGTTCCGTGCTATGTTGATGAAGATTCATGCAGTAACGAATAAGGGTTTGTTCTTTTAAGCTCAAGAACAACAAAAACTGCGAACTGCGAATCTTAATACTGAAGAGTGCTTTACCAAAATCCAGTCAGTTGTTTTCATTTCTCAGAGATTGAGGAAAGTTTCCTATTCAATGTCTATTAAATGCTAAATTTTGCCACTTGATAAACTGTTTTGCTTCCCGAAGACCACATAATATACTAATATGCAATATCAAAATCAATATGATTACAGAATTATGTGTGTGAGCATGTCTGGGGTCTTTCTATATACCATGTTACAAATATGTACGTATGTTATTGCCCCCGTTTGTTTTCAGGCATATCTCGGGTGTGGCTGCAAAACATTTTGGTTCTGTAAAGCGGTTCGAGCCCTACGGGGGTAAGGCCCTATATAATGCCCTTTATTATTATTATTATTATTAGGCTTCCATTTAGCCGATAAGACAAATTCACTCTAAAAGTTGAAAACTGACAATTCAATTTTGGAAAACCACTCTTCAACTAGACTTATTTGGCAAAATTCAGCTTCTTTAGAGGCTGAATGGAAGACGTCATGTCTTGTTGGGGATTTAAATTGATAGAACAATGTAGCAAATGGAAAAAAAAAAAAACAAACTGTCACGCTAAAGACAGGGAAGAAAAAGAAGAAACACAGTAAGTTATAAAATTCTACTGCAATATGTGTGAAAAAAAACCATTAATATCTCGAATGTAATCTTCCTAGGACGGGCACAAACTGTAAGCCATTAGGGATCATTCATTTAGATTTTGGTGTCACAATGATCTTTGCAATATTGCAACTATAATTTCACAATCTGTCCACCCACCCACCCACACATCCATCTGTCCATCCATCCATCCATCCATCCAATCGTCAATCCATCCACCCATTTACTCACGCTTCCATCCCTCCACCCGTTCCCCCTTTTCGATCCATTTTTCCATCCTTACATTCCTTTTTTCTTCTATCGATCCTCCTCCAGCATTAGGTATGAACAAACAAGCAATAATCACGGGGAAGCTGGACAGAACAATATTGACAAACAGCTCAACTGCTCAACTGGCAAAGTTACTGCCTTTCGCTCTAAACATTCATTTTCACATTTTCAGTAATGATGTGCACAGCAAGCCTTTATATGATAGCATGTTGAGTGGAGCACAATTACAGATTTAAAAGAACAAGATAATATAAGGAGGTCTCTATTTACACGACTGGGTCTATTATGAACACTCGTCACCCGCTCGACGGACTTACATGATTTGTTAGCTTTAAGATGGACTGCATTGGTCGAGGGTCCCAGCAGATTAAGCCAGCAGGGTTGGTCTAATTCATTTCAATCACTGGGGAAAAAAATAGAAGTGGTGTGTAGGGGAGAGGATTTTCTTTGTTTGCCGACACATGGGACAGCGCTCGGGATTATTCCGTTTTCGCAAGCAACGTATTGAAACTAGTCGTGTAAATAGAATCTGCCATAATACAAATATGCATTTCCAATAGACTTATCTCTCTAGAGAGACAATCATGACCGGCCGCATTAGCAAATGGCTTTGTTGAAGCCATTCGTTAAAATCATCTTTGCATGTTATAATAAGCGTGTAATTGTTGTTCATTGACAAAAAAGCTATATCATAAAATTGCAAGAAAACCCCCGATAGGCTTATGGACTCGAAAACTGCTGAACGGATCGATATGAAATTTAGCAAACAACGTTCTTGCTTATGGACCTGTGTTTCTAAGTACATACAGCCGAAAAAGGTTTATTATCTTTGACAATGTTTTAAAAACGGGATAGTAATTGAATAATAAAGCCGCGAGGCTGCTTGATCCGAATTGTACGTTTGATAGTAAAACGAGTTCAAAAAACATGTTTTCTTTGAATAATATACAGTTTAATCGACCAAAATATTAACATCGAGGTGCACATGCTTTGCAATAAAACAGTTAAAATAGCAGGGCTATATATTTTTAAAAAAATCTCCCACGGAGGGGTTGTCTTCTGGTCTATATTATAAATCTGTAACAAAACCCGTAAAAGATTTATCGATTCGAAAAATATTGAGTGGATCCATCTGAAATTTGGCATACAAATTTGCTGCATAGAAATGTGTATTTCCATTTCTGAAACACGAAAAATGCTTATTATATCTGATGCTACTCTAAAAATGCGATAATAATTGAATAATAAACCCACGGGTGAGTTTGATTCAAATTGTTCGTTAATAGAATGGCTACATCCAGTTAATAAGCAAAGGAATACTAATGGTGACTGTCATCATGTAGTGTCTCAGCTGTGCAGCGATAATCAAAAATCAAAAATGAATTGTCTTTGTCAGAGAAAAGAGAGAGAGAGAGAGAGAGAGAGAGGAAGAGAGAGAGAGAGAGAGAGAGAAAGTAAAGATGTCGCCAGCCACTAGGCCCACGTCTGTCAGGTAAAGTTGAATTAAAACATAAAAAAAAGTAATTAATCACTTTATAGACAATAAATCACAAAATCGTCACACCTGTACTAATATACGCTGACTTCAAACCTGTTATCAAAACTAGCTTATAAACTAGGTTATAATTTTTGCGATTTTAAGGCGCTACCTGGACTATTTTTAGACACGCGCAGGGAAGTGAACGAAGTGCATTCGGCAAGTCAAAAGAAATGCAAGATGCCGCACTTCAATCCGACTGACCTCTGCCAGCCGGCGACAGTCGAAGATGACTGCAATAGATTTGTTCCGACCAAGCGAACGGCTGGAAATCCCCGTCTTATTTTAGTAGTGGGGTACAAACACTGAAAACTGTTCACTACCATTGACATAGAAAAAACATAAAAATGCACGGGATCGGTGACAATTGTTCTCGGATCTTATGATAAAGTGCTGACAAACATCAGTGAGTATTCTATTTTAAGCAACAAATATAAGTGAGTATTCAATTTTAAGCACGGGGGTACAAACACGCCGGGAATTTCCAGCTTTTTGCTTAGTCGAATATGAACTATTGGGCGCAAAGTTTAAGAAGATAAAACAACATATCGACCCATGAAGAATACTAACTCTGCTGAATAACCATTCACACACAAAACAGTTGAGCCCTTGTTCGTCGCCATTTTGTTGGTTTGTTGTGTTGCTTTGTTTTTTAAGCCTCCGTGCCTCTCTCTATGTTTACTCCGGCTGTAATACCACCACTTATACCTATCTCATAAACATTGGGCCTTATCTTTGTATCTCTTTACCTGGCAAATGTCATAACAAGATCTCCCCTTCCTGCCCTTGCCGTCAGCTACTGTATCTTAATGTCAGACTGTTCATTCACATCTCGTTCGCAGTTCCCATAACCTTCATATCTCTTTGCTCCTACATACTATATCAGCCACTTCTTGCTTTCTGTTGGTTGAATGCATTCTCAACAGGTACCATTGGAAACGACCATACAGTGACCAACTGATCAACTATTTCAATGCCCAGATAATCAGCCGATCTCAAATCAAACACTGCAGTCAAAATCATCTGCAAATAGCTGTATCGTTTAAAATTAATAAACTCGTAGAATTTTCCAAGAGAAAAATCAGTACTCTGTTCTCTGGCCTTGAGAAGTGCAGAAGAGAAAGAAAGAAAGAAAGAAAGAAAGACAGAAAAAAAAAAAAAAAGAAAACAGATTCAAAATTAGTTGAAGGAAATGCAAGGATTAAAAAAAAACTGTGTACTGAGGTTCAATAACCTAGCATCCCTATCATTCATTTGGTGTGCGTCTATGTGTGTGTGTGTGTGTGTGTGTTTGTGTGTGTGTGTGTGTGTGTGTGTGAGCATGTTTTCCCCAGTCTATTTTTGAATTTAATTAACTTATTTAGAAGTTTTTGTCTGCAGGAAAGGTGCTCACATGTTCTGTGTTTTAGTTCACACACCCATGGACAAAGACCGGCATTACAAAGTTTGGAAGATTGTGCAATTTTATCAGTCCAGACAGAATACGTAAAGTCTTAGTAATAATGCAACTAGCTATCCCTGGATCAATCAAAGGTTTATGCTAGTACCTCAAACCCAGAATGAAAGAAAAAAAGAACGACAAAAAGAAGAGAAAAGAATAGAGAAAGAGGAAATAAAAAAGAAAAAAGACAGAAAGAACAAATGAAGGAAGGAACAAAAAGGGTTGAAAGAAGCAAAAGAAAGAAAAAAAAGGAAAAGGAGAGAAAGCAATGAAGAAAGAAACAAGACAGAAAGAAAGAGGGAGAGGATAAGAAAAAAAAAAGCGAAAGGAAGAAAGGGCGAACAAAAGAAAGAAAGAAAGAAAGAAAGAAAGAAGGAAAGAAGGAAAGAAAGAAAGAAAGAAAGAAAGACAAGACAAGAAAGAAAGAAAAAAAGAAAGAAAGAAAGAAAGAAAGAAAGAAAGAAAGAAAGAAAGAAAGAAAGAAAGAAAAGTCTACGATAATTTCGCCTGAACAGATATACTGTAACATGTTTTTGACCATCCTGTACTGCCTACTGTTTTTTTGTGTTCTACTTAACGAATGCACAGATTTCTCCGTCTGTTCCACTTGAGAAGTGCAGACACCAGGCATATCTGCCCAAGATGTCCGAACGTTGAACTACCAGAGATGGGAGTTCGATTTTAACCGTTTGACTGTCAAAATTTTATATGCGTGTTTAACTTCATACAAGCACTGTTAAAATAAATTCATGTTTTTTTACCATCTAGCGTTGTGCTTTCACTTTAATACATTGGGAGATCTTTGTGCTCCATCCTATTACTTCCCTTTACCAGACAATAGAGGGATTGAACTAGTAGTCCAAAGAGGAGATAAATCACTTTTGAGCCCTTTACTTGAAACATACACCGGGAAAAACAAAATTACGGTACAAAGAGAATGTATTCTTCTTATTGGTATAATTTTATCAATTTTTTTGGCGATCAGTGTTTTGAATGACTGGAAGAATAT
Organism: Peronia verruculata; assembly: GCA_038406235.1. Taxonomy (NCBI): domain Eukaryota; kingdom Metazoa; phylum Mollusca; class Gastropoda; order Systellommatophora; family Onchidiidae; genus Peronia; species Peronia verruculata. Next base: position 7,027 of record JBCAUA010673847.1, read on the forward strand.
GGATTTTTTCCTCTTTACATTGCTCTCTCAACCCATCTTTTGTCTGGCAAAGGAAAGTAAAAGTCTGGTCAAATGATCTCCCCTTACACAAATCCCTCTTTTGGAAAGGGCAGATGATCTGCAAAAACGATCTCCCATTAAGGCAGCTAAAGACGCAGCTACGGCATACACAGGCTAAAAACGCAGTCTCTGTTGGCCAACAGACACTTGAAAGAACAAGAGAAACGCTGGCTTGTCGAAACCACAGTGGTTTTTCTGTACTTCTGAAGTTTAGAGGACTCTGTCTAGACGCGGTACAATATAACTGAGAAATACCCTGTCATTTTCAACTTCCTGAAGGGAACTTTGGCTCCCGTAAAAAAAAAAAATCAATACATATACAGATGGAGAAGTACTGCCTTTCGCTTCATCAAATGTTAGATTCACAATCTGCTGAGAAAAGACAATGTGAGTAGTAAGAAAGAGATGAAATGCCTTAGTTTGATCATAGAGCTGGCAGGACACAATAGTATGGTGGTTTTCCATGTCTCGGTGATGTTGTCAGAAAGTGTGAAGCAATAAACTGTCGGTATTCACTTAACACAAAATGTCTTCCTCTTGATAAAGCGAACGATTGTGCTATATTTGTAAGTAATGACACGCGCTTTTATTTGTTTAAAAAAAAAAAGAGGCAATTAGTTCAACTCCTGTCTTATGTGTGTCTTATGTGTACTGTGTGTTAAATAATACTAATGAACATAATTCCCACAGCAGATTGAGTTTTAGAAGAATTGAGTCAATATGAACATTTCGAGGCCCAATAATTATGAAAAATTAATTAATAAGGGGCAAGGTGAGCATAAAGCAGTTGAAAGATAATGTATTGTGTTCTTTGAGATGATAGGTATGAATGTTTGTATGGTAATGCAGGTCATGTAATCATGCAAGTACCGAAGTCTCTCATAATCAATTTATCTCCAGGGGAAGAATGTGTTAACTGCGATTGTAGAAATACCAGAGAGTTCCCATTCTGCACTGTTTTCCAGCAAAACGTAGGTGTATTTTGTAAACACTGCGTCCACCAAGACATCTGGACATTCATAAACTGTTAACAGTTGAGGAACAACTGAAGAAGCTCTGCAGATAGAAGAGTCTTGAAAGGTAGTCATGAACTTGAAAAATGTTGGTGAATTTTAAAAAAAGATATTGTAATCTTGTGCTCATCTTTATGTATATTTCCCCGAGTTTCTCTTCCGCTCTCGGATAGCACATAGCCAAAGACAGCACCTAAGCAAATGAGTCCACACGTTGGCAATGGAGATCAGATAAGGCATACAAAAGGCCTTGCACGAGAAGAACGTGTCATAGCAGGGAAGACACAGTTGCAGCACAGGCTTGATGTGAGATTAATAAGAGACAAAATGGCGCAGATGAGTACATCTGTTTGACAGCTCGGATATGTAGAACCGTCAGTAGGCCTACTTTGTGGTGAGACATGAAACGACATATTATCTTCATGGTAGTATAAAAGTCTCTCTCTCTCTCTCTCTCTTTCTCTCTTTTCTCTAACTCTCGTTCTCTCTCTCCTTTCACATCTCCCGCCGATGTTTCTTTGCTCAAAGTTCAGCATGTCTCAAAGAAAGCTCTTCCCATCGTCTTTGATTTTCATCCCGAGCTCCACCCGAGTGCTTGATCCGTACAATAAACAATGACTCTGTTCTTCATTTCCAGACAAAGCAAGAGACGGAAAGGATGAATTACTTATACCAGGATGACCTCCTGTCGAGAACATCTTGAGACTCAGTCCACATTGTTGCCACATCGCATACCTGTTGTTAAGCCAGGGAAACGCCCCCCCCCCCCCCCCCCGGATAGTTTTTTGTTGTTCTTATTTTTGTTTTCCCGGATTACCAGAAACTGGCTGGCAAAATCTGGTTTTATTTTGTTTTGAATTATTATGCTGGTCATACACCAGCTGTGATTTGATTTGGAACTGAATAGCCACTCAGACCGATACAATTACATTACCCTGAACTTGCAGTTTTTATAACTATACGCCATCCACTGTCACTGTGTGGTATGTTCAGTCATTAAGGACACTGCAGAAACAGGTGGTTACAAATAATCAAACTGCGTCTCATTATGACATTAATGCCGAACACACACAGATTTCGTTAAATCGCCTGGACAGACGTAGAGTTAGAAGTGAACAGCGCATAGATGTTTCGCTTTTTTAACAAAAAAAGATGTGCCAGCCGATTGTCGAACCAGTCAAGGTAGGCAAACCACTTTTCACAGGGAAATCTCCGACCACATTAACTCTTAACAGGCAATCTCAATTTGCTGAGACACAAGATCTTGCCTGCCTCAGTACAGACAGCTCACTGTTGCGGATGACAGGCAAAAGACAGGATGTATTTTAGTGCACAGAGCCCGATGTAAACTGTCTGATTGGAACTGGTCATCTCTTCTGATAGTACTGAATAGTCAATTTAGTTCCAACCTGAATACAAAACTATAAAGCTGTTCCATCTTTCCATCCCAACCACTGGAAAACAATGCAGGTGTGCATCGTGAATCCATTTAAATTGATTTTGTATTTATTCTTAGGGGCAGCTGGCAGGAGTAAGGTCTAATTTTAGGTTACCTCAAAGGCATCAACCGACTCTTGATTGCCCAGTTCTGTGGAGACCATAAGACAGAAGACACAAATGTTTATCGTGCAATGTCGGAAGATAACGATGTCTCACCGTGAGGTCTTGAGCCTGGATCTACCGCTGATGGCGTGTGTTTTATATAAGCTTTCTTTTCTGCATAGAACTTCCCTTGTCGCTGTTCAAAGCAATGGAGAGCATCGTTTGAATTTAGCGATCAACTTCATCTGATTTCTGTTGTCCTCCTTGAAAGAGGAATGGAGGAAAGGGGGGGGGGGGGAGGGGGGCGGAGACGTGTTGCGATCAGTAAAAAGACCAGGGTATCCTGGCGTGAGATGTTGTCGCCAATGTTGCTAGAATCTGTGCGGAGTATAAAGTTGTTTTCCAGTAAGCGTTTCCTCATTGAAACAAAAATAACTTCCCAACGGAATCTTATCAAGCCAGCTTTTAACAGAGGCTACTTCTAATGTTCCATTGTTAAGATTTTCAATTCAAACCTATTATGGTAATGCTATAAGTAATGTTAAGGTTCTTCTCTAAAGGCAGTGTATTCTTTTCATTACTGTCAGAGACTTTAGTATTGTTTTACTATAATTCAAAAGTTGTGATATCACAAGAAGTACTCCTAGTACAACACTAATAATAACTTGCATTTTTTTTTTCATTCTGTATTGCTTTTGCTCTTGTGTAACGCTGCTTTCTTTGATCTCATTATGTCTGCCTCAGAAACAAACTTTATGTCTATCGCACTTACACTTACAGACTCAACCATGAGGACTCAAGCAGATAAAGAAACACCTGAACGTTACGAAACTACACATTCATACATACCATCCTCAAGAGTAGAAGTCTGATAAGAGCTGCAAAGTTGGAAACATATACATACAACAATGCGATCCTAGGGTCATTGTTTTATCTACTGTTATAAAGCTGTAAACAAGTACGAATAACAATGTCGTTTAGCGCCTATACATTCGCCACCTGACGAGTTAAAAACATTTGATAAACGATGCCGTCCCAGAGCTATAAAGCTAAAAAAAGAAAAAAGAAAGATGTCTACTCAGAACGACTGCGTTAACTACAGCCAGCACATTGGATATAATATGTAAGCAGAGCGATGCCATTAAGGATGGCCAGACCTGGAAGTTGAAAATACGAGCCCACAGTGATGCTCGTCCCAGAGCCACTGAATTAGCCGGAGCCGGAGACTTGGAAACATGGCAGATTACGATGACGTCAGAGCTAGAGCTACACTTTAACTAAGTCTAAAGGACATGCAGGTACAACAGGTTTATAAGCACCTGCAAGATCCGCTCTACCTGATGACAGAGACGCTGGGGTAAGATGTTTACATGAGGACAGGCTGTTGTGTGAGACGGACATGGCTGGCGCTGCTAGGCAACCAGACGCCGAGCCTGTATATTGTTACATCTCCCCAAGCTATAAATATTTGGAATGGATCTGCTAAGACAGCTTACATATTTATTTCACGACAACTCATGGAAACCTTTGCCACATTTTGTGGTCAGATGTTCTTCTGTTGTTCCTTTTGTCTTCATTTTCATATCTCATTTTTCTCTCTGCTTGTATTACGCATTTAGTGACACGGGAATAGGTAGCAATGTAATAAGTAAAGATTCTGCATCACAAAGAAAAATGCCCACAGCTAAGAAAATAGTAGAAATAATCCATTTTACACCTAGAGATTAATTGTACAGATCACTGGCAAAAACTGTGACTAGCAACTGATAGTGTATTGAAAGGGCTGTAACGTAAGCAGGGCTCATTAGTGAAAGCTATTGTAGACTCATGAAATTTTCATACTGCACAGGACGTTGTAACGTAACTATCAAAGAAAGTATATTTAGTGGTGCACTATAGAACAATTAATTACTTACGGGCTACAGTTTGGCAAACAAGGAGGGGAAAATGTTAAGGTAGACCGATAGAAAAAGAGTAGCAGAAAAGTCTGAAGGCCAAAAGGGGCAAATTGAAGTCAAAGATGTTTGGCGGCCTGTTCCTGTACTCACTTTTAATTAATCAGAGCAGGCAGCGGCGTTCTCTAAATTGATCTTTCAGACCTGAAGCTAACCAGTCGCTCTGCAGCAGCCCGAGTGCCGGCTTCCAATCCATACAGTCTTGCGTAACCTCGGAGCTTTCAGCGAAGTCTGCCTACCGATATATCGCCGCCGTTTGGTTAACTAACCACCAAGGCTCAACTCCATCAACTCACCCCTCGTTCGATCGAGGTGCCGTGTGTTTACAAAACTGGAAGTTTTGCAAGACAAACAGTTGGGTTACTGGCTATAAACTGGGGTGTCGACTCTTTCAATACATAAATGCCTGTGAAAATAGGTTAGTTGCCCAGGAAAATGTAGTAGGTAGAGCGAGGAACAAGTTACCCAACATCTCTATTCAGATGACCTGTCAATATTTGGAGTCAAGGTATTCGATTTCTGGAGAATGGATCTTCTTAAGCGAAATATTTTTTTCCATCACGTCCTTGTGGTCTTGCTCTTTCAGTCCTCCTTATATAATATCTTCTCTTACTTAAACCTTGTCATGTATGTTTTTACGCCTTGTAACCTTTGTATCTCTTCTACTACTGGACATGAGGTGACTATAGGGATATTTGGACATTTGAAAAGCATGCACTGAGTGGTATGGATAAGTTGTATTATCATATTACATTCTATGTGCGTTGTTCCATGGAATTAATTTTGTGACCGCTGATAAATCTAAACAAAGCTTATTTTGCAATTCTAAGGCAGTTCAAAAAAAAAAAAAAAAAGAGAGGACGCTGTCAACAGCCTTCAAACAGATTTTTATATCATCCAAATTATTTATGCATAAACAACTGGTACCTATTTTACTGGTCTGAAGAGAGAGAGAGAGAGAGAGAGGGGGGGAGAGAGAGAGAGAGAAAGAGAGAGAGAGAGGGAGAGAGAGAGAGAGAGAGAGAAAGAGAGAGAGAGAGAGAGAGAGAGAGATCTTTGCTCTGTGCTTAGCCTGATGTTCATGACTTGTTGTTCGTTGTTTGTTCCTCACATGTCCGAGAGAACATTTCCACGAAATTTCTCTGTACTTGCAGTTACAAAAAACGCCAGGTTGTTTCTCTCAATGAGGAAAAATTTGGGTGCTGATCACTCACATAGGAAAGAGGAATTCTTAACAGATGTATCTGATATTTTAACACTTCGGAATGGCCTGTGAGTTGACGGAAGCAGCTGACTAAAAATGACTGTGTGGTCAAATAACTTTATAAGTCTCGCAGTTTATGTTTATGCAGTAAAGTTATCATCCAAAATTTGAACTGTTTGAGTGAACGCCACACTCAGTGTTCCCTGCAATAGAAACTCTTTTTGATTTATTAACAGCTCATTGTGACAGGTACATCTCGTACATTCACACACAGGTGTCTCAGTGACACTTATCAATACAGGTGGTGAGCAGGTGAGGTCCGAGGTAAAGTCTGGTGCATGTAAGAGAATTATAAATAAGGCGTCATCACTCCAGAAGAATATGTAAATGACATAGAAGCCTCTGAGTGCCATTCTACTGTAAATCTGAAGTTTGAATATGTGTGGTTGCTCTTATATTAATTTATCTCCCTTTCAATTCTTTCTGTCGGCATAATAATAGTAATAATAATAATAATAATGGATAAAAATTGCTCCGCCTAAAATTTTACTTACTGATTGCAGAAAACATCAAGGAAGCTGGCAGCCATTTATGTGAAAGAATACTTGGCTTTCTTATTATTGATGTGCCTGTTATGTTTGCTTTCACCTGATTATATGCATCAATAGTATTCCTGTATCCTCTATAAGCAATAGACAGAAACAACATTTTCCAGCAAAATTGATAAGGAAATGGCATGTCATCAAAGCCGGTTTTGGGAGAGGGGAGGGGTTGGGAGGGTGTCAAACAATTGTACATTTGACCAAATTCATTAATTTCCGCCAAAATGAAGAACCCGAAACTAACCACTCGAAATGTCCACTTTGTCCACCTTTAGATCAGCCTACAGCAGATATGATATCAAAGCTAACTTGGAACTTTCTCCTTCCATCATAATACACTTTTCTCCTTGCCTTGCAAGATAAGCAAGATAAGAAAAAGAAAAAAATACTGCCCTCAATGCCAGCTGTCTCTGGAATCCAGAATGGTAACGATAATAACCACTTTTTCCTTCTTTTTGCTCAGGGGTATGTTGAAGTCTTTTTATGTCCACATCCATCATAAGTATAAACGCACCCCTCCTCCTCCCCCTCCCTCTTTTACTTTTTTTTACGCTCGCACTTGGTCAGTGTCAGATAATCTGTCGGGGTACCATGTGGTCTTTTTTCGGTCGAGAGTTTTTCTAGTGATTATGTTGGCCTTCACTTTGATTTCTTTGTAAGGGGCAGGGAGAGAGATGGGGTACGCTTGATTAATGTTCTTAAGATTGATGATCTACCGGCTGGATGGAAGTGGCTATCGAAGTATATATATAAGCTTATATATATATCTGGCACGTCTTTGTTGATTTTGTGGGATGTTGGAAACATAATTAATGATGGAAGAACACGATGGATCCAAAGTATAGGGTAAAATAATAAAAAGAAAGGTCAAAGATATTATGAACGGTGATAAGTTCTGGTCTACTGATCAAACGTTTGCTGACAAAACTGCATAAATTAATTTTGAAGTAAATTAGTGACCTGTTTGTTATTGTACTTTGCTTAAAGTTAAAGTCCCGCAACCTTTGTTGATAAAGTGGTTTCCCTGGAAACGAAATGATTGTAAAATATTCACAGGATCCAACAATCAAACTTAAAAGAGAAAACGTGACAACAGGCTGTTTCCTTGGTTTCATCAGCAAACGTTAGTTCTGTGTACAGGTCACCTGGCTGGCAGTGGGTATCAGGCAAACGTAGGTACTAAAGTCTGTGCGTTTCTTCTACTGTCTTCACCGTTTTCCCCGTGCCCGACTGACTCACTCTCGCATGCAGTTAAACTTACGTCTTGAGGTAGGCAACACTGACTCTTACAACCAATAACGAGACCATTTACCTTGCTAATGCCTAGCTCAGAATAGAGCTGAAGTCTTTAACTCTTTACGAGTAAATCCATAATGTTCCTGAAGTTTAGAAGGTCATTTTGTTCCTTCATTCGGCTATGCATCCCACTCGATAACCTCTAAGATCTCTCTCTCTCTTTTTTTCGTTTTATCCTAAGATTTAAAAAAAAAAAAAAAAATGACGCCCTGTCTATGATCCTTCTTAATAATACAGAAGTCAGCCGTACGCCAAAACTATCAAGAAAATGAAAGCACATTTTATGGCGGAATTTTAAAATAAAAAATAGTTAAGAGTAGGATAAAAATGTTAATAAGAGATACCCCCCCCCCCTCAAAACCCGTTCAGATAACCGCCTTCAGGAGATAAAAGACGTATATAGACCCCCCCCCCCACACACACACATACATACAAACATACCTACCTGCCCAAAGGTTAGAGGTTCACTTCCTAAGGCAATTTCCTCGACTCAATCCTCTCGTGAGAGCCTCGAGCGCTCCACTTGAAGTCAACGATGTCATGTCCTATTGAACTTTTCATTTGTTTTTGTAATTGTTTCGTTGTTTGCGTGACTTGTGTTTCTTTTGCACAATTTCTTTTTCACTGAGTTTTCGCCGGTTCTTTCGTTTGCTTGCATAATTGAGCTGCTGAGGTTAAGGGGGTTTTTGTGTGTATTTATTTATTTATTTATTTATTTTAATTGCTGGTTTTACTTTTTATTTCCCAAAGCGAATAGCAGTTTATTCAATCATTTTTTCTACCACAAACCTCCCTGCTTGTCTGTCTGTCTGTCTGTCTGTTTGTCTATCTATCTATCTATCTATCTATCTATCTATCTATCTATCTATCTATCT
>JBCAUA010674069.1:0-15572 GCA_038406235.1 Peronia verruculata
AGAAATGTCTTTCGTTGTGTGTGTGTGTGTGTGTTTGTGTGTGTGTGTGTGTGTGTGTGTGTGTGTGTGTGTGTGTGTGTGTGTGTGTGGGGGTGGGTGGGTGGGTGTGTGTGTGACAGTGTGCGTGTGTGTGATGAAAAGTTGGGAAGATTGCGTAATTAAATAGAGGGTTATTGTTTGTACAATGTAGGGAGAAACCAAGGATAAGTTATCAAGAGAGAGAGAGAGAGGAGATGCATACATGCAGTACAAACATGTATTGAAGAATCATTGGGACTACTGACAATCTTTTTTTCTTTTCTTTTATTTCTTTAAACCTATTCTGTTCTTGCATGTATCTATTATCTCATGTCTTACAAGCTGACCTTTTTTTTTTTTTTTTACCTGGAACTTTAATGTTTCAATCTTTCTCGTTGCCAGAGGGACAAAACACAACAATCAGAATTTTTATTTCCACTGTAAAAAGGGAAAAAACTGATCCTTCTGTTCCATTGCTGCTATTATTGTGATTTAAATTACATATTGAATACTGCCAGCTTGCTTTTTCTTTTTTTTTTTTTTTTGTAATGAAAAGAACACTTCAAGAAATACAGTTATTAATAACCTTGTAATTATTTTTGATGTTTCGTAAGTTTGGGGCCCACGAATTCTTCGAATTCTTGTTCAGAATTGCACCACTGCTTTTCCGTTTCCGTAGAAAGACATTCCTGATATAATTACCAGTAAAAGTAATTATGATTCCTCTGAATTCAGAAGGTTGTGCAAAACTGGAATCCACAACCATTTTATTTAATATGAAAATTTAATCATGAGGGTATGAAACATAATTGGACAAATTCCTAACACTGCTTCATACAAAATGCTCCCCTGTTAAATTTTGGAACGATTGCATTTCTTTGCTTTAAAATTAGCGCTTTCTTTGCTTGCTTTTGGTAAAGCATCTACAGGGCTTTAATCTTAAGCGGTGAATATGTGCATTTTCAGTATATCTTTCCTATGAATCAGTAAGAATAATATTTAACAGCTGAAAATACCCAGTTATTATTCCAAATGACCTTGAAACCAACTCAACCCTGCTTGATAAAATATTGTTATTACTATTATTCTTATCATCATCATCATTTTATAAAATATAATAAGACTATCTCATCGGCAACTAACTAAACAATTCAAAAACAGCAAATAACATACATGAACAACTTGATATTGATATTTATAGCAATTCCAAATTTTCGAGTCAAATTGACTCATTATCATCAAATTATAGAAGTGTCTTTAAAACACACACACATACACACACACACACACACACACACACAAAGACCTTCAATCGGTACTTGGATATATAATACTGAATAAAGTACACATGATTGGACACATACAATAATAAATGTACAAGCAAAATGAAAAAAAAAAAAAAAAGAAAGTAAATAAATAAGTAAAAAGAGAAAGAATTAAAAAAGACAAATAAGTAACTAAATATATCAATAAATAAATATTAAAGAAAAAACATGAATAAAAAAAATAAATATTTACAAATTGTTTAACCTTCTTCAGGAGAAGAATTAAAAAAAAAAAAAAAGTCACCATCATCATCATTTTTATTAAGAAAATGTCTTAAAATTAAGACGACTGTCCACCGGCAACTAATCATATACATCAAAAACGTGAAAGACAATATAAAAAATGTTTATTTGAGTTAATAAAGTAAACTAATATTGCTATCCAAATATTCGAGCCTGCTTGGCTCTTCATTGGAGCAATAATGTTCATCATCATCATCAACATCATCATCATCATCATTCTTATTATTATTAGCGTGGGTTTTGTTCCTATGATAAAGCATTACACTTAAGACACTCACAATTTTCATCCACAATTAATTCTAACAGACCGCATGGTCATAATTACGGGAAAGGGAAATAACCGAATAATTCGTATATACTCACCTGTTCCTTGCATTGTTACCTACCTTTAAGTAAGAGTTCTTGGTGTGCCTGGAGTGGCAGTATATTATTTATATTATAACATGATTGTATTTTCTGGAATACCTGATATCCTTTGCCCGCTTATTTTTAGGGTTCTGTTGCTCACTTAGTTTTCAGCTTTTTTACTTGCTTCTCTGTTTATCAATATGATAGCATGTAGATGCACAAGCTGAATCAACTGCTCCTGTATATCTTATGTAAGCTTATGCAATATTATGAGTGACTTAAGTCAAGAAAATCATATGAAGTTCAATTTGAAGCCAATTTCATTATGTAGAATACCTGTTTAGGACCAATCAAAGCCAATACCTGGAATCTGACTATACATACTCTGTGTAGTTATTTTTTTCTTTTTGGTTCTGAACTGAATGCTTTTCTTGAATTTTCATTTTGGAGGATCTTCTGTAGTTGGACCTTGTGTCGCCCTTTACATGTCTTCAACTCACTCAGAAAATTGAACATGAGAAGACAAATAAATCTTTTTGCTTAATTTCCTGCCTCTCTTTTGATAATTTATCCTATTCAGTTTTCACTTTTTTTATCACTCTCATTCTTTTGTCAAAATGACATAGCTGTCTTCACACAACCAATAACAAAAGAAAGGGAAGTAAGTTCTTGTTTAATTTGAAAAGACTAAAGAAAGGGAAATTTGTTCTTGTTTAATTTGAATATACCCTCTTCCCCCTTCCCCTCCCCAACCCTTTTTATTTTGGTCAAATAATATTGCTCATCTGTTACAATGACATCATGTAATCTCCGTGCATCGAACCTTTGAAAAATGTTGCATTTCTGTCTGCAAAATAATTTTTTCTTTCTTTCTTTTTTTTTTTTTTGCTGTTGCTACTGTGCTCTTTTATTTTCTCTCTTTTGTCCTCAAAATAAAAAATACTCATTTAATCTGAAATCCTGCTTCTATGATAAATTTGAGCCACTCGTATAGAGGGATAGTGATGTAGCTAGCTGTCATATTTGACAGGCTTAGCACTGGTCATCCAAAAACAGTGGCTCTCAAATCTACTTGTTTTTATAGCTAAAGGCATATGTTAGATGTGTACAGATCAGCATCCTGTTTTACAAGCACTGTAAAAATCTGAATACTATATTATATTATACTATACTATGATACATGGACGTTACTAATAATTTGTCTCAATTTAGATTTTATTTTTCTTTTTGAGGTCCTTCCCTCTCTTGCCTCCCCCTTCTACCCCCCCCCCCCCCCCCCCACCACCCCTACCTCTCCAGTTATGTATGTATATATATATATATATGCATTACATAAATGCAATTATCTTTTCAATTGAATGTATTGCATTGAAAGTAGGTAGTCTCTGCCCATTCTAAGCACTGGCATGTTATACAAAAAAGACCATGTAACAAGCATCAGTGCATCCTAATAACATGTTTAGATAAATTTGTAATTTGCATGTGTGGTTATCTGCATCCTTTGCTTCTTGTCACCACGATACCTGATACTCTCTCTGACACAGACACCATTCTGTGGTCATGACATTTTTTTCTGCTATTTATGTCTTCTATCCCCTCCCCATCCCCATCCATTTACCTAATATATGCAGTATATCTGCACTGTTCTAACAATATGTACCTAGTGGTAACATGCAGTCAAATCTTCATTCTCAGAATTATCTGTTCAGCATGACACATTATCATACCATGGTACCTATATGCTTCTGAGGCTATGTCATCGTTATTTATTTAAAGGTAATCATGTTCTGACATAGGTATAAATAGGAATCTTCAAGAGAGAAGAAAACAAGGACTTATGCATCAGAAGGTTTTGATTGCATACTTTATTCAAATTGTGCTGCCAGTGAAGAATGCAAGAAAGTACATTTAGACAACAAGTCACACAAATTTTCTGCTTATTTTAATGGACTAAGGGTAAAGTGAGTGAATCTGCTGTGAAAGAGAGAGTTAAATTTAAATTCAAGGGCAACCATAACTATCTACATAAGACAGGTATTGAAAAGATAAGATAGATAGATTTATTTATAAATTAAATACGAAAACCTGTAAGCGAACATTGTGTGAATTAATTTTTGCTTTCATCATTATTTCACTCATGCGCTTACTGGTTACTTTGATTTTACTTCATTACTTTAAATATCTGCTTCACAGTGGATGGTTGTACGTTATTGGGTTAATTTTCTTTATATGGGGAGAATCGCAGAGTGATTTTAAAGAAAATAATACACTTGGAATTTTAGTACTTCCTATAATGTTATCACCTATTTAGGCCTCAGAAGGTGAAAATTCCTTTTTAACTTAATTTACAAATTCAGTATAAACAGAATATAGAAAATTACTGTACTCCACAATGTTTGGTTTGCGGGTACATAGTTTTCATGTCCATTTCTGTATGTTGAAGACTGAAAAAATTCACAAGCACTGAAGAGACACTGTATTTAGCTTATTGTCAAGATTGACTATAATAGGGAGGAAAGTACAGCCTAATAGAATAAGGAGTGCAAGAGTGTTCTGATAAGATACAGTGGAAGGAACATTAACATTAGAATATAAATTTCACGCCATTAACACCATAGAGCCACTGTAGGCATGAGATGCAGAATAATCCTCAGATCATGAATTCTGTATATTTTTCATTAAATCTGTCCTTCCATTTTTTTTTTTTTTTTAAATAAAATAAGGTTTTATAATTTGTGGACCATGCAAAAAGTGCTAAAGATTAAAGGTAATACAAGTCTCAGTTCATTAAATTTTTTTGCATTTCAATGGAAGTAACCAAGAAGAAACTTCACGTCTAAAGAGTCGTGGCCGCAGACTATAGATTATAACCAGAATTGATCAGTTAATAGTCCAGTGGAAATACTACTCATTTGTAGCCAACACTGAAAGTAAATATGCACATATTTGACATACAATAGAAGGTTTGAATATAGAATCTAACCATTTAGTTTTCATTCCTGTAAATGATTCTAGCCCTATACTTCTAGGTCCATGTCATATGTTGCATTGAAACCTCCTCCTTAATTCATTCAGTTTGACTTATATCCATCCTTCGCTTTCGATCCATGCTTGACTATTGTGATAAAACGTTTAATCCAGCACGATTTTGTTATCCGATTGCAGTTTTGGTTTTGTTTTGTTTTTCATAATCAGTTTGGTCGTTTACATACTGTTGTTTATGTTTCGATTTGGCTGCATGATTTGTTAAAACTGTACAATGAGAAAGGGAACATGAATGAACTCATTCTCACAGATAAGAAATTTATTTTGAATGTGCCACTTTCAAAAACAAACAAACAAACAAACAAACAAATAAAAAAACATTTTAATATATATATATATCTTTATGAAGAATCTACTACAGGAACAACGACCATGTATGTTTATATCAGTTTACAAGCTATACACTAATTTTTGTAGAAAGTATTTGTTTTTCTCTAAAATAGATTTTTTTTTTTTTAACCCTGTGTGGGGAAACATTATTTGGGAACAGCATGGAGACGCTGAGCGCATGATGTCAAAGCCAAGCATCTCTAGGAAAAACAAAGTTGAATCTACTGAAACAAATGTTTGAGAAGACGACGGGAGAGAAAGATTAATCTTGGAACAAACATCGAAATTGCTTTTACAGAAAACAGATGTTAACCGTGGATTAATTTCAAAGGTTCTTATGAAGAGAGTCAGCATAAAACTCAGGAATAAAAACGTAGTTAAAACTGAAGAGCGCATTTGAGCGAGTTTGTGCTAGATGAGGGGAGGAAGGGGAGGGGGATGAATTTACAGGCATCCTGTATATTGAACGAAGAATAAGACACACAAGCAATGATCCAATAAGCGAAGACAGACTGCTGAAGGAAAACATTCGTTCATTTACTGACATGTATATTGACAAGAATTTTGTCTTATTTCAGTATTGACTCTAGTATTATTCTCCTATTAAGAGATGTTGTCTGTGATTTTTTTTTTTTTTTTGTTAATTGAAGCTCAAATAGTGTATTTTTGTTGCCATGCTACATAGGAGAAGAGTTATAATCTCCATGGAAACAGGAATTTATCATCATTATATTTTTTTTCCAAATGCCACATTTCAAAACAATGAATTTAGGGGAACTAGTAATTGAGGAAGAAGCTTTTTTTTTTTTTTTTAAGCCTGGAAAGAAAACTACTTGGAAAAAAATTACATCTTTCCTTCTCTTTATGTCAAATCATTGAGTTTGTCTAGATCGACAAGCTGAGAATAACTGACACTGAAAATGATACTGTCTATAAGTATTTCATTTATTTAAAGGAAGATATGTGGGACTAATGGAATTTGCATTTATATCATTTCTTCGTGTATTCTGGTAATGAATTTATCTTCGTTTAGTAACTAGGAGAAATAAGTTTGCCTCGCCATGAGACTTGTCGTCTAAATAATACTCTGATATGGTGTTTCTGGACCATTTCTGGAGATATTAACCGTTCTATCTATTTTGCTCCTTTGCCTGGGCATAGGTCCTACTGTCAATCATGTCAAGTCCAACTTCGTCAACCAGGCGGTCAGCGATTCCGAGCTCCATCGGGGTCGGCTCAGGCCATTGGCCGACAGTCTCAGCAACTTGGCCGAGGCGGGACGGAGGGGCGAAAAGGATTCGGTTACTCCATCCGGCATAATTTTGCCCTCGGTGGCCAACATGAAACAGAATGTCACAGAGAAGGTGGCACAGGTGAGTACGTTATTGTCACTGTTGGGGCCGTTGGTCGACTTCTTGTCAAATCTTGGCTCTCTCTGTGTCTGTCAGTCCCCAATCCTAATTCAGCTCACTCAAGCAGTTTCTCTTCCTAAGTTGTTGTACAGGTAAGTGATAATCTCGTTGAATTCACAAGGTTTTCTCCTCAGTCAACTCTGATTTTGTATTGTATAGTTGTTGTCATCTTCTTTTGTGACGTTTGGGTTACAAAACATATTGACTGTTTGACTAAAATCCTTTCTTTTCTTCATGTAATGTCTTTTGCATTTTGCGCTTTAGGCAGTCTGTCCGTCAGTTCCTGATCTTACTGAATCTGGCAACTCCAGACTGATTGTGTCAGTATAATTTATTGTCAAATCATTCACTTGCCCTTGTACAATTCTTGGTCATTACACTGTTGTCTTGTGCAGACACAGCTGAAGAAAACTGACAGGACTATTACAATGAACCTAAGATTTCAGACGGACCTGTCATAAACAGAAGAATTAATTTTATGTAGGTACGGAATCGGAGCTTCATAAAATTCATGAAAATCCATAATTGCTGACCTAATGGTGAGAGATGAATGTTTAAAATAGAATAGAATAATATTGTAAAGAAAGAATTCAGTAGGAACACGATAACAAATTTAAGAAAGAATGAAAGAAAGAAAGAAAGAAAGAAAGAAAGAGAGAAAGAAAGAAAGAAAGAAAGAAAGAAAGAAAGAAAGAATGAGAGAGATTGTTAGCAGTATTGCGGGGGTAAATAATGTTTTGTTACCTGAAATTTGAACCAGTTTTATTTAGGCTGTGATAGCCAAAATATCGACAACTGCAACAATTTGTTGCCAGTCTCTCTATACGATGGAAAGAATAACATAATATTAGTACAATGTCTGATGTCTCTCCAGCTCATTGCTTTCTGAAATACAACTAAGCTTATAATCATTGAAAAACGAGCGAAGACTTTATTATATGTATATTTTTGTTGTTGTTATAGAACAAATAAATAACTATAGAATGAAAAAACAAGAAGTCCCAGGGATTTTTATACAATTTCTTCTCTGTAAGAATGGTATATTTATGTAAGAAGTAAATTAAAATAAAAGAATATTTGGAAAAACAAAACCAGCATGACAGATGGCCGTAGAAACAAATAAACAACAAACTACAACCATGGTAACATTAACTTAACAATAAACTTCTAGATATTTGCAGGATGTTAACATTGTTGCATCTCTACTGCTCCATTTCCACCAGTTCTCTGTCAGATGTTCTTGTAATCTTGACGCTGTTTATAACTTCTATGACACTGCTATCTCTGAACATAAAGCATTCAGTTCGAATTTCTTCCAGCAGGTCTGATTTCTTCTAGACTTGAGATGACCTAAGATTATTTTTGGAAATACAAGGTAATCAAAGCGATTGTGTTCACAAGGGAGAGGGGGTGGGGGGGGGGGGGGGCAGTGATTTCCTGAACACTCTGAATTTTGGATCAAACGGTTTGAGTTACAATATTCTGGCCTTGAAAGGTGCATGGCTCGCCACAGTTCACTGACTTCTTGTCATTTGCTTTGACTATAATACATGTAAATGTTTAGACATATTAATGTTCAAATGTATTATGTCTGAAATAGTCAACATAGGTGGGCTACAGTGAAGAGCTCGGTATGGTGATGAACCCCCCCCCCCCCAAAAAAAAAAAGAACCCCACAGTTATGGAAGTAATTTTTGTCTCATTACGGAGAAGGCCTGTAGATTATGGACCTAAAAATATACAATTATGAGAAATACAGAGCTATCCAAGCAAAGCACAATTGTAGATATTTTTAAAATTTTTACCAGGGGCGTTTTCGTTTTTTTATTATTATTGTTACTATTTTGTTGTAGTTTCTTGACATGTGTAGAATTGAAGCTCCTGCATAAGTTATGTTTGTGTAAACTGAGCAGCTTTATCAAATGTCATGAAGTGCTCAATATGATCTGATAATAATATGATGTTTTCATTTAGAGCCTTTATCTTTCCAGGCGGCAGCGCTGCATGTTTTAGAAAATAAAACAAAAGCAAAAAGGAAACAACATTTTTCTCAGTTAGAAAAAATTAATTTGTGTTGTAGATCTATGCCTATGGTACTGTACCGATATGTTTGTGGTTGATTGTCTCGCGAGCTATGCATTTTATTCCGTTCGTCGGTTTTCGCTTCTCATAGTGGACGCCGCAAAACTATTAAATTTTTATACATATTTTGATATCCTTTTATAACTCCTAAATCCATTTTCGTTCAGGACTACATTTTATCTGCATTATTAATACCTTGATCAGAATTTCACCCTGTAAATGTATCTTTTGATATATATCTTTTGATATCGTTTTCTGACATTGACGCATGGTCCGTTCAGAACTACATTTTATATACACCTTGATCAGAATTTTACCATGCAAATGTACCCACCGTGTCAGGCACAGTGTAGCCGTTATCGTGCTGATGTGCCGTTAAACCCCAACACAAACCAAACAATATATTGTTAAAAGTTCCAGTCAATTTGTGGTGAAATATTATTTTCCAAAAGGAATGTATGTGACGGCGCAATTGAAAAATTTCTTCTTACTGCCCTGAAAGGTACAATCCAAAAGACTTTCATAATGGAAAGATTGTGGTACTGAAAAAGATGGATTCGCACAGTTTTAAATGTATTTCATCTAGAATACTTTGTAATATATAATACTATATTATATTTAAGTAGTTTCATGTGCTTACTACAGGCGTTTAGAATTTTAAGGAAGAATACATGAAGCAGAACTGTACTCTGTAACTATAGACAACCAAAAACAATCACTAACTAAGGATGCTGCTATAGGCCTGACTGATTCAGGTCATGGTTTGGCACCCTCCTGTATGTTATGTGAAATGCAAGGCAAAGCTGTGGATAAACAAAGAGAAAAGATGTTAGAGACCAATCTGAAGAATTCGTTATGATAGCTAGACAGACTCCTTTGTCAACATATGTAAAAGATTTTGCGCTGAAACGACAGTTTGCAAGATGCACACCAGTCTTATTCCTCTTCTTCTGCCCCCCCCCCCCCATCCCCGTCTCAGTTCTTCCCGTCCAATATCATCCTCACCAAAACAATAATAATTTATTTGCAATATAAAATGGCTGCCAGTTCTATAATTTCTTTTTATTACTGTTCTAATACTGCTGTATTCCAGCAGTCGGAATAGTTTATTTACCAATGCATTTATGGTTATCATTAGCTTTACATGCATAAACGCACCATGAAATTAATCTTAGACATAAAATAATGAAACTAGTCAAAAGAATTATGTTAAACAAAATTCTCCAGAAACATTTCTTCATGAACAAACTACATTTTAAAACAGCTCCCCTATTTAAAGAGACTTCAGAATAGTATACAATGTTTTAATATAAATTGTCCAACAATTAAACGAAAGAAAAACCAGTGTTTTGTTGTTTTTTTTCAATCAACAAAAAGTATGCCAAGAGCAAAGATGTGTTCAGGACTGATGCTTGAGGGCACATCCTTCACAATTGGCATCTTCCATGGTGAAAAATGCGCAGCAGACCTTTGCATTTTCTTTTCCGGGAAAGGAGAGCACAGTGTTTACAATCCAGCCGGGAATTATGACATTGTTTTAAAAACAGTTTAGATTCGGAGGTCTGTCGGTGCAAAAGGAAAAAAGAAAGTGTATGGCTAAAGAGCTCAGATTGAACGGCGAAAATAAAACTAAAGTTTGGACTATGTAAAACTTACGAATCTAGCTCATAGCAAAGCAGCGGCAATGTGAAGGTAAGTATCGGGTAAGATTGCATGTACTGCAAATTCACTTGTTCAGGCACAGATTGGCTTGTTCTTGTCCTAAAAAATACTTAGCTTAGTCAGAGACTTTGGGTAAAAAAAAGAGTGACTGCTCGTCAAAAATCAAGGTTACGTCACTGAAAGTTTATAAATGTATATGTCTATCTCCAAGGCCCCCTCTCACTTCCATCTCATCCCATCTCCTCAATTTCCCAATAAATTCCAATGTCGATTTAATTTTATGACCAGTATATTTTTAATATCCAGCCAATATTCATCAACCTTCAATTGCTGGCATTGCTCACATTTGTACTTTTTCATTCAAATATATCCCTGGCATAATCAAACCTGTTATACGATTATAAAAAATCTGGAAATATTTGAATTTAACACATCCCGATACAATGAAAAACAAAATGCATCAAAACCTATCATAATATCGGAAACACCAAGGATGTTCAGACCCTGAAATCGGCAGAATTCAAATATCTGACTTTAGTCTAAAACTTTGTTTTTCTCCACGAGGAAGTCACTGATTGGGTTGCATCTGTCGCGTCTGTTCCTGCTGCTATCAAAATTATTTATTACTGTGGTAAATTCCTCACTATCGGCAGTGGTTCTTAGTGTGTAATGTGTGAATGAATTTGAAATGGTAGTGACTTATCAGACTTTCTGTTGTTCCTTCAGGATGTAACAGATCAAGGAAAGAGTAACAAATCCCCTGAGCGTTCTTCGCCACACAAATTGACCTAATGGAAGCAGAACTGTATGAAACTCGACAAGTTGTTTATATTCTCTTCCCGGTATATTTACACAATGTAAGAGCAGAAAATATTTAAATAAGCCTCTAAAAAATAAATAATAAAAAAAATGATGCATAACGATCCACAGCTGGGAATTCAAAACCAAACATCTTTACCTGGCACTCGGTTGCATTTGTGAAAAGTGATGTTTTTAAGCTTTCCCTTGAGGCTTTATCAACTCTGATACTAAAGTGAAGGTTACGCTGAAAGGATGAAAATAACAAAATATAAATAAATAAAAAGATACCGCCCTTGAGATAAGGAAACGAAGAAAGAAATGTTGTTATGATATTTGTTTGAAAGGGAGGAATGAGATTAGGAAGGAGGGAGGGAGGGATTTAAGCGAGCTAAAAGAGATACAGTGGCCATGAAATACATTCCGATTGTAATAAGATAGCCCGCCTTCTTCTCACATCTCATTGCCCTCTCCTTTTGACCCTCTCCTTTATGTATCCTGTTCTTTCTCGAGACAGGAAAGGAAATATCCTTGTTCTCAAGATATGGGTAAGAAACAAGATTTATATCAAGTTCGAGATAAAGTCTTTGTATCAAAGATATAAAGGCCGGTACACATGACCAGTTTGGCTATTCACTCAGAGTTCTCGACCTGTACCTGAGTATCGTGTCGATGGAGAGAGATGTCTCGCCTCCTCTACGCCCCACCCCCCCCTCCACTCCTCTTTCCTCCGTTTACTACATATAATGTTAAATAAAAAAAAATATAAAAGACGGAAAGAAATCATTCAGTCACTATTGCGGTGGTACGAGAGTCTTAGGAGAGAGAGAGAGATTGAAAATTAAAAAAAAAAAAAGCGTTAGCCGTGGTCGTCTGCTGTTTTTCTCATCCAAACATAGTCTGGCGTTGAATTAATATCAGTTCAAATTCTGTAGTTTTTGGTCGGAACGAAGAGTCGTCATGGACGCTTTGTGGCTGTTATACAACTACAGTAGAGCGTGTTCATGGTAACAGTGTTGAAAAGATATAAATGAAAATAACACCTTAAGTGGATGCTTTTATTATAATTATTATTATTATTATTTATTATTATAATTATTATTCTTATTATTTATTATTAGTAGTATTATTATTATTTTAGCTGCATGCAGTGCACTTCAACAATTCTTTGAAAATGGAGAAGGCAGCTACCTGATAACAGTAAATAGTACATGACATGGCTGTAGCATTAAAATCAAGAAACTGATGAATGCAGCGAATTTTTTTGACTGCCTGAGGTTCATTTCAAACCCTTGAAAATAACGGCTATGAGAACAGGAAACCAGCACCGTTGTCAGATGAATCTATCAAGTATTTGGGATTTATTTTAATCTGACAGATTTTTTTATCTCGTGACCTGATTACACACACACACACACACACACACACTTTTTTTCAAAATACACTTACCGAAAAAACTACAAGATGGCTGCCAAGTAGTTCAACCCTAGGAAGCAGCAAGGAAAATCATTCTACTGTACTTGACTGTTACTTTGAAAGACAATAAATTAGTTCATGGAGATTTTTTCTTCTATTAATGCGCAGTTCCATGCCGTTTTCCTCAGTACTGGTGGATAAAATGTGGGTTTGTGCATGTGTAATGTTAACAATCACAATCAACGATGAAGTTCAACCTGGCATCATATGTGCACCCTCGTGTGGGATCTCAAGCCAAAACCCAATTCACACGACAACCCAGAGAACTGAACATTCTAGGAGCTGCTCTATAGAATTTGTTCTGGTTTTCACATCTGCCCGCTTCTTTCTACTTGCTGCTTTATTTAATGTACATTGACCTATCTTCTGATCCAGAAAGTAGAGAACAAAAGGCAACTAAATGTTTTACCATTTGCTGTAAATTGTGATCTTCCGATTCCTTTAAAAAGAATGGATATAGTATACTACTGTGTGTGTGCGTGTGTGCGTGTGTGCGTGTGTGTATGTGTGTGTGTGTGTGTCTGTGTGTGTTTTTTTTTAATTGAACCCCCTGCACAGATTGTTCATGCCGATGTCAGAGCTGCCACTGCCGGCAGTCTAGATGGTCATGTCAGCTGTAATGAGTTGCTTGAGGAAGACTGGCAGCCGATGGGGGGGGGGGGAATGGGGAGGAAGGGAGGGAATCAGATGAGCAACTGGAACAAGTGACTTTTTGTTTAACGTCTTTTTTGAAATGGGACTGATAAATCTGAGGTTTTGCTGCTAATACTGCTGGCTTGTACCTAATAATAATAATAATAATAAAAAAAGTCGGCGAGAACAGAACTGATAGGAGAAGGCTTATTTACACATTCTCATTTGAATCCACTGTGAATCATATTGTGAGGAAATTCCACCTTCTCTTTTCACTACTGCCTGTGAAGGCTAACCGCCAGACCGCTACTTCATCAAAACCACTAGGTAGATTTTGTACTCCCATTATCCTTCAGAACTTGTGACATTTTCATGGGAAGACAGCATTCTCAGCATTCGTCCGAAAGCAAGAATCTATGCTTTTAGGCAATGAGAGAAGAAAGCATTGAAGACATAGCTTTGAATAAATAACAAGTAAAGGAGGAGAGGAACGGAAAGACGGAAAGGGACGGGGGGGGGGGGGAGAGAGAGGTCAAAGCAGTTACACCAGATCACAAACTGACATAAAGCAGAGGATAAGATGCATTAATCATTGCCGAAATTGCACATATCATTAACTTTGTGCCATGTATTAATCTAAATGAACCGATGACGAAATGGCAAAATGAGAATAATGTACACACAGCTGTCTTCTGTATATCTTTACTACATTCAATGCCTACTTAGATCTGAGTCATGTAATTGCATGCCCTAGAAATACATCTCGACATATCGTGAAGACCAAACTGGAAATTGTTTTATTTATGATCTGGTTGCCAAAACTCCACCCCCACCACCCACCCCTGTTTTTAATCTCTGTTACCCCTACATTTTCTTAGACATTTGGATCTGAATGTTTAAATAATTTATAATTGTGTGACTCACTTGCAGATGGAAATAACA
Organism: Peronia verruculata; assembly: GCA_038406235.1. NCBI lineage: Eukaryota > Metazoa > Mollusca > Gastropoda > Systellommatophora > Onchidiidae > Peronia > Peronia verruculata. The sequence goes on from JBCAUA010674069.1 coordinate 14,315, forward strand.
TTGGATAGTTTAATGTTTACTTAAGCAGGATGTTGCAGTTTACTTCTATCCTATACCTGAACTTGAAAATGTCCCCCTTCATTCGACGTACATTTTTATCTCCAAGACTTCTTTAATATAACATCCAGCCCATCTTGTAAGAAAATGCACTCACCATCTGTCTTCATCCATAATGAGATTACAATGTAATTGTTGTCGTTGTTAAGTTTGTGCTTGTTGTCATTATTCCACAACAATCTGAACAGTTTTCAGCAAAATTCTCTTACAAACAGCTCAGGATCTCGAAAGGAGTTTAAATATCACTTTTTCTTTTTTTTAATGAGCTAGAAAGCATATCAATTTCCATGCGCCTGTTTGCAATGCAATTTGGTATTTGATCCTAATCGAACATTAAGCACTGCCGTTTTCTTAGCCCTTAATATAGCCAGCCCTGCAGATTAGTGCTTGAAATGCGACCCTACAAAGATGGGAGTGGACGCAGTAGGTATGAAGAATTCATTTACCTGGAAATAATCTCACTTATCATCATCACCCCCAACCAGCGCCTGACAGCTGCATCTCATTAACAGAAAACTGATTTTCAGGCGATGATGCGAAATGGAGAGACCAGACCATCTGTAAGAATAATCCGTTCATAATTTGCCAGCTAGCAGTCGTAGGTAAAGTAAGATCTACAAGTCAAGTGGTGCTGGAATAAGATACACCAACCTGTTTGTACCCTATTATGAGGGCGTTTATTGAGGCTTTCCTAATCCTACCCCTGTTTTAACCAGGAGACCCCTTTTGCAATATTCAAACAAAATGTGAAAATTTTGAAAACGTTTCATAGCAAGGTCAGCTGCAGGCGATTTCTCAAATTTACAAGTATTCATTTAAACGTGATCACATTAGCAAACGTATTTTGTTTATGTGACAGGTTTCAGCTACTTTAAAAATCAATGGGTTAAATGAAATGATAAACCATTAACCAGAGATGTCAAAATTTAATGTTAAAACAAAAGATCGCAAATTATTGACAAAAAGAATGGAAAGTGTTAAAATATCAGTTGAAGAATTCATAACTTAATGAACAAATACATCATATATTGTGGAGCTTTGAAGGGGTTTCAGTTTTCACTCGGGCGGATATACATATCTCTTGTTGACATTTCATATTTGAAATACACATGTTTTCTCTGAGACTCTCTCTCTCTCTCTCTCTATCTATCTATCTATCTATCTATCTATCTATCTATCTATCTATCTATCTATCTATCTA
>JBCAUA010674180.1:0-15571 GCA_038406235.1 Peronia verruculata
TAGATAGATAGATAGATAGATAGATAGATAGATAGATAGATAGATAGATAGATAGATAGATAGATAGATAGAGATAACTCGCCCCACGCTGATTCACTCTTGTCTTCATAGGGAAGACTTGGCTAGACTGGCATTTTCACGATGCCGGCAAGTTGTGTTGTTTTCTTTCTTCAAGTCTCGGTTATCTTTAAAATTAATACATGTAAATAAATAATAATAATAAACTTGCTACTAGTGTGTTCGCCAGTTATGCCGTTCTCTCCTCTCTTTGTTACACCGGATACAGGCCTAGTGTGTCACACTCAATGTAGACGGTTGCATGACCTTATGCCCCGACAAGGTATTTAATCAAGATGTCCACCTTCGTTGTTGGACACATGTTGGCGTGCGTCACTCTACAAAGAGGAGATCTTCATGGTATCCGCCCCAACTTCTTGTCGCTGTCACACAGCGATAGATATTGCTGAGTGCCAGGACAGAGTATGCATTCATTGCTCCCTGCGGGTTGTTAAGTTTCTCATAGAAAGCTAAGTGCTATTTTTGACATCATTTTGGCCTAAGGATAAAAAGTCCAACTATAGGCATGAACTATGTTGGTGTCTATGAATACATCTTATTCATTAATTTGTTTGTTTATCTATTTATGAATTAAGAAGCCACCAGTATTGCTGGCAAATTACATAAAAATATTGCTAGATGCTACCTTTTGCACAGACAGGATACGCGACAGATACATGCTGCTAGTTATCTGAACCATCCATCAATTAATTGTGGAAATTGAATGTCATAACATAATTGTACCGGAATACCGAAAGCAAATAGTTAGATAAGGCAATAGTTGTACTCATAATCTAAGACAGACACAATTCAGAACGATGTGGGGTAAGGCGAGTTCATAAGAAAGGGGTTGGATAGAGTTTGACAATCTCGTGGTAGGGATTCATCCCTCTGTCAAGTTCAGCTACCGAGTTTAAATCAGGCTGGGGAGCTGCTTGTTCACTTATTTTCTATAATGTATAAGTATTATTATTATTATTGTTTTTTTCGGTTATCAGTATTTTTTTTTTCAGACCTCTCATAAAGAGATACCCCCCCTCCCTCCACACACACACACACACACACACACACACACACACACACACACACACACACACACACACACACACACACACACACACATATATATATACTACACGTACACGTCCATAAGTACGCACACAAACACACATACACAAAACAATCATACCATTAAGACAAGAGTGCATGACTACCGCTACAGTTAGTAATAGATAATCAGCTTCTTCCAAGTGATATGACAAAAAGCCGAGTCTATTTACACGACTGGTCTCAGTGCGTTACTCACGATAACGAAAAAATCACGAGCGCTGTCCCACGTGTCGGCAAACAAAGAAAATCCTCTCAAATGAACTAGACCAGCGCCGCTAGCTTAACCTGCTGGTACCCTCGACCAGCGCGTCCACCCTAACGCCAACATAATTATAGGTCCGACGAGCGGGTGATGAGTGCTCAAGATAGACCCAGTCGCGAAAATAGACATATCAATTAAAAAAAAAAAGTATTCAGAGAACCACTTAACCAACATTTCTACCTGTCTGATCAAATTATTTTTTTTAAATTGTTTTTGTTTTTGTTATCAATCTGATGTCAAGATGAGAAACACTATGCGTATCATAAATCTTATCTCCTTAAATGAATCTCAACAACTGGCACGAACAGATACATTAATATATCATATGACATAATCCATAAATGCGCACTTTCTTTTTTATTTTGTATGAAAATATGGTCGGTTGCATAAATATTAGGGGGATTATATATGTATATGGGAAGGAAGGCAATGTAACACTGATAAGCCAAAAAGATTTACAAACAAACAAAGAAAACAAAAACGGTCCTGCGTGACAGTTGTGTTGATGTTTTTCTTTTTTTTTTTTTTCTACATGATAAAAAGAGAGAATATGAGAAAGAGAGTCAGAGAGAGAGAGAAAGAGAGAGAGAGAGAAAGAGATAGAGATGACGTCTAAATGTAATGTAATTCTTGAAACTACGCAATATATCTGCCTCCACCAGTTATTTATATAACATCGGGCATTTCAACTATTTATATTTTGTTATAATTCCTCTTGTTCCAGTGATAAAATCCGCTAAAAAGGCTAATTTGAATCGCGTCAGTTGTTTGCACTTACAAGTATCATCTGAAATCCGTCTTGGAACTGTTACGTCGTGCCTGTTTATGGTAACCAAGTTTGATAACGCTTATCATAGTATGTATGATGGAATTAAGTTGATAAGTATATTTTTTCTTCTTTTGTGCATTGTTCTTCCTCTCTCTCTCTCTCTCTCTGTGTGTGTGTGTGTGTGTGTGTTTGTGTGTTTAGTATTCTGTTTGAGCAGCAGGAATGCTGTGGATACGTGCCTGCCTCCCCCCCCCCCCTTTTTTTTTTAAAGTGTAGGCCTGTTATGTAACTCTGATAATGAATATGTATTATGCACATGACTAAAAAAAGAAAACAAAAGCAAATAATAATCTGTTGTGTCAACGAATTTATTAGTGTAAGAGAACCAAGGCCTCCCCCCCCCTCCCTTTTTCCTCCTTTCCCCTCCCACTTTTTTTTTACTTGCTCTTTAGTTTTTTCCACAGAAGTTTGCATAAAGAACGGGATGTCAGATAAGAATGTCACAGATGCACTGAAGTATGAAAAGGCGAATTGCCCTTGACTGGAAAAGCATCTTTAAAAGCCATCAGAGATATTCTTTAAGGAGAAACACATTTCCGTAACAATTCATGACAACCTGCCATGAACTCCTGAAGATTGAAAGATGGGCAGAAAAAAAAAAAAAAAAAAGAAAAAAAAAAAAAAAAGAAAATGGCAGTTTTAAAAAGAGCAGCAGGAAGAAATTTTAGATAGAGAAGTGCAAAATCGATGCATCGAGATGACAGATTGAATAGCTTGTAAATTGCATTGTACTGAAATCAGGATAATGTAAAGTGGCACCTGGGTGGAAGATGGGTAAGAGGGTGGTGAGATGATAAGATTCTAATCTTAAGTTAAAATACACCAGTTTCCAAACACACGCATTTCTTTTACTCTTTTCTTTCTTTCTTTCTGTCCTTCTGTCTTTCTTTCCTTTTTTTTCAGAAGTTTCAGAACACGCAGGAGAAACAATAATGTTCTCTTACCGACGGCTCATCCATCAACGTAATTCATGTACCGAGACCGTAGCTCTCACTAAATCTCGGGAACATCCGGCCTCCCGCGAATGGCTGTTTAACTTCCTTAGAGCAGGAGAGCAAGAGTGGTTGGCATAGATGACTTCGTAAGAATTTTCTCCGCATCTGAGATGCGGTACCACGAGATAATTTAATATGTAGGTCTATATCAGAGAGCAACAAAGATAACAAAATAGAACTTAACAACGAGAAGCAAAACGAAAACAAAAAGCTAACAGAATTGGGGAAGAAAAGAACCAAAAAGGGCGGGGTTAAAGGGAAGGCGGAACTTGAATATATAACAGAAGATTTCGCAAAATCTTGGCTAGGTCTAAGCTTCTTTATCGCAGCCGCGCAGACTTTTCTTCATTATATTTTTTGATGTGATGTAAGGAAAAGAAGACTACTTTATTTATCATGATGACTTGTCTTTTTAATCTCAGAATCTATTCTGGAAAGAATGCAGTCGTGCTCAAAGTAGTCCTGAGATAGAGTCGTCTCTTTCAGATGTTTATGAATGATCTGGAACAGCAGTAGTAGCGATGTCGGTGTTCTGATGCAGCTGTTTGCTCGAAGGTTTAATGCGATGTACTGATTCCCTTCAGACGTCGGTTGTTTTTAATCTTACTGAGGGAGAATTGGTACATGTAGTAGCTTTTTAAGTAATGGTAGATAGGCATGCTAGAATCGTCAGCAATAATGCGGCTGTTGGTGCAAAAATGTTGATCGCCCTGAAGATGAAAAACAACAACAATGATAAAAGATATAAGTATCAGTTAAGTCGCGGAAGTTTAAGATAAACATCACTATTCTCTTAAGGGTGATGGTTATTAACATACTTTCGCTCCTATTTCTGTATCCTTTTCTTCTTCTCCCCCCTTTTGTTTTTCTTTTCTTCATTTTTCTTTTTTTTTTTTTTCTCTCTCTCTCTCTCTGTCATGGTCTTATTTGTATTAGAAACATAAGATGACCGGGAATTATCAGTAATATCAGCTCCTTTATCATTCCTCTCCAGTCCTATGATAAACCATAGAGAAGAGCTGACATTTCGTGGGTTGTTGAGGTAGATTTAAACACTTATGAAAGGCTTAGCGGTTCATGCGATTAGATCTAATGCGATTAAACAAGGCTGTTATGCTTCCTGGTTATGTTTAGGACGATTTAAAAAAAAGAATAAGGTAGAATAACACAGTAACAAACAAGACTTAGAGTATTAGTATTTGTATGGAAAATCGCAGTAGCACTGGTAGAGGGAGAAATATTGATGGTATTAGTAACACTGTTTGTAGGATCATTGTAATTTCAGTAGTACGTTGGGAGAAAAGTACTGAAGATAGAACTGATAATACTGTGCTAATGAGTTGTTTTGGGCCGGATTATGGTATCGGGTCTGTTGGCACGACAACTGGTGAGCGATAATTGAACTCTCTGCCTCACTAATGAGACAATATTGATGAGATAGTGTTGTAGTAAGGACTACAAGCATTCTAGACTGTATCAGTAACGTAGCTAAATTCTGTTTGTGTCAAAAATGTCGTCGCTGCTCTTGTAAATACGCCAGCTCTTTAGTCACTAATCATCTTTTAGAAGCCTCTGCGACTGGCACGTCATTTACTTTTGAACTTATACGGCAATAACACCTGGCATGGGGTTCTCCCCTCCCTCCCAGCCCCCCTCCCCACCTCCACCCACCTACCCTTCTCTGCCTTGGCTTTCTTTCCAGCTCTCAATCAAATTATTTTGATGAACTAGCGGTTCCTTTGATCTTCATATATATCTCTCTCACCTTTTCGCTAATAGCATCACAGGGTTGATAGTGCTCTGTGTACGCAAAGTTGGCACATTCATGTTTACGTCCCCAACAGAGACGTTACATTGGCAAGAGCTAAACTATTAGGAAATATCAGAGATACCTTTACAGAGTCAAATTTCTTATCTCTGATGTCATCGTTCACTACAGTGTCATATCCTAATTCAGAGGCAAAAATCTCATCATCTCATCTTCAATATCGCCCATACTGATACATAGAGTCGTGTTAGATCTACAGTACATCACATCTCTTTGTTCAGAGGAGGGAATGACGGAAAGATCGATAGCGTGATGAAAAAATAGAACAAAGAAGGAAGGAGAGAAACAAAACCAAAAAAAAAAAAAAAGAGACAGAAACGGATAAAAAAGCAGCATAAAATAAAAAGAAGAAAGCTAAAAGCAAAAGAAATGACAGAAAGAAAAAGCAAAAAAGGCGGAAAGAACAGAAGACGAAAAAGGAAAAAAAAAAAAAAAACAGGCAAACAAACAAAACAAAATAAAATCAAAGAAAACGGGAATTGCGGGCGCATTCATGGATGTAAATGCAGAATTGGATCCAGACATTATTTTAGTGTGTCTATAATCGCGAAGGAACTCATGGGCGATGAAGCACAAACACTCAAAAATAGCAAGTTACTTATCAACATTCTGACAGTATGAATGAAGGCGTGCGCTTCACGTGCTTAAATTTATCCTAGCTGGCATGCCTCGGTATTCCACGCCGGAGTTCTTCCACTCGACCTATTTGCTTAAGGGCATTATCGCCTTGCCCAGGACTGGTAAGTAAGAGAAACCAGAGGCAACTTAATCAGTCAATCAAAATACCGCGGGTGGGGATATCGGCCCAAACTACTGCCGCAAATTGAATGATCCTAGTTATGATTCTTCACAGATTTCTGACCTCCACTGAGGTAGGAACTCATAAGCCCAGCACAGGGTAAAGCCCTCACCAGACCAACTCGGAAAGATGAAAGGGCATGCTCGCCTGTCATGAATTGCACGTGTGGGCACGCAAAAAAAAAAAGTACAAAAAGAAAAGAAGACAAGAAATTGGAAGCCAGCGACTCAAACCAGATGCAGAGTGAGCGCCACTGCCCCTAGTGCATGAATTTGCTTTTCAGCAAATCTGGCATTTCATAACGAGTGATGAAAGCTCTCTCAGCTCTCCAGATCACCGGCTATCCATGGTTATGAGATGTAGCGTAGTTCTAATTCATGGGTTATGAAGCGTTTGCATAGCAGCGTCTCACTAATGGAGAGCAGCGGAGCGAATACGCAGCCGCTCACGACATGTTTGTTACCTTGGGCGTTACGTAGCTGTACCAGCCTCCACCTGTTCTCACGTAGATCTACTCACACTATTATTATCTCAGCTCTATCAGTAGTATCAGCTTCCTCTCTATTTTTCTCTCTCCTGTAGTAGATCTTGGTGAGGAACTGGCGATGATAGTGATAATGCTTGTTAAAGTGATGGCGCTGATTATGGTTGCTGATGACAATGATGGTAGTGATATCGAGCTAGTGATGGAATGATGGCAATATTGGTGGTAATGATGACTGGATTCTTTTGCATCACATAATGACTTCATTATTCCTTTTCTTTCAATTCTTGGAATATGCCAGAAACAAGATTGTTATTCTGGTTATTTTAATGATGAATCGGATTATAATTTACATGACATTGTGGCTTGTTCGTTTATTTGAAACTTCAGACCCTTACCACGTTCGTGCTGCTTTCACAAGTCTTTCAATTTCAAAGGCCAGCTAAGCTATGGGATGAATATTTCAGGTAACAATACCAGCAAAGACCTGACTGGGCATTTGATATTTGATCACACTGGAATCAAACAAACATAGATTAACAGTAATCCTCATTGAGTTCTCTGCTTACAGAACACAACCTGTATTCAGAATTTTCCAGCCCAGTACTGAAGACTCGCCCAAATGGCTCATGAGGCCTCTACCACGATAAATTCAGTCGCCTAAGGCCCCGGGTTCTACTCTTCCGAGCTGAGATTTTGATTAGGGGAGGTAATCAGGTTAAATATCGGGCTCTGTGGAAGGGAAACCTCCCCACGACATGTCTCTATGGCTGCCTCCGGCCTGCAGATCTTGGACTAATGCACACGTCGCGTGCAGATGTTTCATGATTGCAATTTTTACAATTTCATCAAGACTGCGTACTCGAGCTAATCAAATGTTCTTGGAAAGATAAAACTAGAAACACAGACGCCTAAAATCATCGTCAGTTTCACATTGCAAGATTCCCCCCTTCTTTCGTCCACCCACACAATCTCTGGATTGCTTAAGAGAACACTCTAATCATCAGTTGTTCCAGCAGGCTTAATACAAACAAAGTATCTCCCTACAAATATGTATTTTCATCACTTTAATCCTAAAAATGCCAGATGAAATTGCTAGAGTGCCATTGCTTCTATTATTTTCAGTTCTAGTGCATACGTAACGGCACTGTGAAACAAAATAATATTTTATCACCATTTTTTTAAAAAAAATTATTTACTCGAGTAAGTTATATCTAAAGTACAGTGTATCCTTGAGCTGACCAGCATCTTGGCAGTTCTATAGCTAAAGCAAATTTAAAGGCCAGTTCCAAGTCATAATTAGCCCCACTGTGCAAAGGTCGAGGATTGTACGTTTAACTACCAACTCGTGTAATTTGAGGTATATGCCACTCTCAAATGGCAACTCCTGTCGTTTCCCAGTCCGGAAGTGGTGCTCAGTGTAATTGTTAGCTTACTAGTGGCCTCCAGGCTGATTGTGAGGTCAGGAGGAAGAGGAAAGTCTCTGTTCTGTTTTCTTTGTTCTCTGTGGTACCATTAAAATGTCTCGATAATAGATGGTGGAAAATAAAAAAAAAAACGAAAAAAAACGCGTAGAATTGGAATCCTAAGGAAGCTTGTGACGTGTCACAGCTCTCTAGCTCTATAATTCTGGTATACGCATTAATTACTATAGCACAATAAGACAGGGACTTACTTTCATCTGTCGTCAGTGCATCTGTCTGTGGATACTTTTCCCTTTCAGGAATGTTTGAATATGAGAAACACGATATGATGAAAGCAAAATAATGCCAATTTGTCAAGAGTGGTTAAATTTGATGAGAAAGGTCAAATTACTTAAATGATTAGGACTCTCGTTATATTTCAGAAACCGTCACATGACAAGAACACCTGAAATCTGAATCCTCACTCAGCCAACATTAACAAGCTTCTGTTGGACCCACATATTTCTGATTCCTTGTTCTTTGTACATGTTTTGAAGCCGGGATGCCTTCCCTGTTTCTAATGGCCTTTCCTTTTCACTGAATCAATAACCTCCTCCCCGTCCACATTATGTCACAACCTGTAGGACATCTCAAATTCACACTGAGTTTTATGTTATGAGAATGGATTGAACAAAATATATTGCGTTGTTAGCCTCTTGTGGGATCTCATCCTTCCTCTCTGATCCTCAATCATTTTTCTTATCGTTTTGTCTTCTTCCTTTGTCTTTCTAATCTTCTGCCTGCCTGTCTATCTGTTTGTCTGTCTGTCGCTCTAAGCAATTTTTAAATGAGCAACAAACATATTGCAATCATGTGTAATTCAAGTCACGTTCCTTTTCTGATTGTTGCATATTATTCATTTCCTACTCCACCTTTTACCCTGAACAAAAATTCTCAGTGCCTTCTCTTTATTTTCATTATTTTTTTGTTTTAAACGTTTTCTTATAACAGGATTCACAACTCTAATTTGAAAAGAATCCTGACATTTACAATCACGTATTTTGTATTTTCTATCATCTCACACGTTCTCGGTCTCTTCAAGATCCTCCAGTTTTCATAGCACAAAATATACGTTTTTTTTCTGGCTTTGTGTAAGAACCTTGTTCGCTCTCTCCTTATCTTCCTCCCCGTCTTTCTCTCCCTCTCTATTTTTAGTTCAATTTATCCATATCTTTCTCCCGCACTATCGTCTTTTTCTTTCTCTTTTTTCTTATTATCTCCACCCATATTTTTTAAATATTTTTTTTATTGAGCTCTCTCAATGTCACTTTACCATCTTTGCCTCATTAAAACATTTTTGTTGCTGCTTCCTTCCAATAATTGTGCATTATTTGAACCTCATGATTGTTTGTTGTTTTTTTTTTTTCATAATTTTGTTGTTGTTGTTGTTGTTGTTTTGCGATCTTCAATTCACTCTGCAGGTGGGCAGCTCTGGAGGTAAAATGGGAAGAGGTACAGGTAAACTCCACACAGACACTCAAGATTCTCAGGTTTTCCCTTGACTTCCTATGCCGCTGTAAAGCACTTTTTTATGCGGAAATTAACACATACAAAGCTTTCAAATCCTTTGTTGAAAGATAAATGGCGCCGAGGGAAAAAAAAAAAATATTATCAAGTAAATGATCAAAGAGAGAGATATGCCTTCTTCGAAACAAGGCAATGAAAATGTTGCAGCCATATTGATTTGCTCAGGCAAATGCCAATGAAATGATCTTTGATCACTGACAAAGTCTGATAGCAGTTTGGTAATATTTACTTGAATCAGAAAGGATGAAAATATTTTTGAAAAAAAAAAAAAAATCGTTTCTTCTTTTTTTCCCAAATAAAGTAAATAAAAAAAAAAATAAATTGAACTGTCAATCAGTGTTATTATTATGAAGCGTTAACCAAAGGCCGAAGAGTTTCGTATGTATATAAAACACTTTGATCTTGAAACTGTGAACGAATTGAGTAATATTAAGTTTTCTCTCAAGTTAACCACAGCTATGGATAATATTGACATTCTGCCAGATTTATTCCATTGATAAATGACACATATGATACTCAATATAATGTTTATTCCAGATATTCATTAATAATGGCTTTTGATATCTGATTTTTATAATTCAATACTTCAGATTTGCTTCTCGAAGAATGGATCGGCTAGCATGTGGATATCTCCTTATCTAGATCTAAATATGCAGAAAATATAACATTTTGGACGTGCATTCTTAATCTAACTGATGCAGGGAATTAATATCACGCCTGATGCCTGGTATTTAAATTAATGTAACTTATATAATGAAGCTGTTTGCTGCTTGTTTATAATGTATGATACAATCTGTTCTTGCTGCCCCTATGGGCAAATAAATATTATTTTTACAACCGTGATTCATCTCTAACCAGAATTTTAGACATCGGATGATGACCGATTTATGTCTCCCAGGCAGTCACAATCAGGCATAATGATACAGTGCGATATGATGATATGTTCCCAATTTTCCACCATCGATTCCTCTAGGACTTTGTGAAAGATGATACGATAACTGGTGACAAATGGTGTCATTGATGTGTATAAACAGTTGGGGTTATTCCAGTGTTTCATTCCTTTTGTTCTACTTTTTGTTTTGTATTTCTTTCTATTCCTGAAAATTATTCCTATACATAACATAGAAAAGAAGTATTGCCAAAATGTTCAGACCAGTTAAGAAAAATATTAATGGCTCTCTCGGAGAAATCACTCATGTACTCAGAGACATGCAGGGCGGATTTGTGGAGACTCATGTATACGCTACAGCTGAGCAGGAGGAAAAGGAGAGAATGAAGGGATGGGGAAAGGGGGGGGGGAGGCATTAAAGATGATTTTTTTTTACATTTTTACGACTCTCGCCGTCCATAAACTGTTCATACTGTACATTAATTTTATTGGTGATATCATGCACATATATGATAACAATACATACGATAACAAAATACCGGAATGGTTCTTTTCTTGGACTGTTTTTTTTTTTCTTTTTAAAGAAAAACTGAAATACAGTACCTTCTGAATCTGTTAATGAAACGGAGGAGTAAAGTATCTATCATTACGCATTCTCGCAGATGAGGCCTAATCCTGTAAGGCGTGTCTATTTTTAGATTTCTGGCTATTTGCCTGTTAGGAGCTGAAAGTTTGGATGACATGTATGTGTAATTCCACGATTTCACACTTCATCTCTGAATCCTTGGATGGAATAGAAAATATTTTCTTAGTCAGGATGTGCACGCTAAACGTCTTAAGGTTCGTTGATCCTAGTAATTGTTTTATCCACATGACAGACAATGTTACTTATGGTCTTATGGAAGACTCCCAGCTTGTCTACTGAAGATGTATGAAAAGCTCGGAGGCTACCGGAGCCAGGAAATAATACAGACAAAACATCTTTGTTTTCCCTTTCGTCGCCTCTCGTTATGTAGAAGCTTTTGATACGCCAGAATGGAATTTATCATCATCTGCGATATAGCCCTGGGTCTGATAAACCGGCGAAAGAACAAACAATATATTCTGATAAGCTCTGGTATTTAAGATTTGAAAGATACACCTCGTAGTAGACAGGGATGTCCACAGACTATCGTATGTTGTGTCTAGTAGAATATCTGCAGCAGAGAATACAATAATAATATAATACATTATCTGTTTGTTTGTTTGTTTGTTTGTTGTTTTTGTTTTGTTTTGTTTTTTGTCTTCGGCATAATAAATAATATAAAACAAATTTCATCTGAATCTCCATGCATGTATTTACACGTGAAAGAATTGTTACAAACTGAAGTATCATATTTGACTGGTCCTTAAACAATGAATACTTATAGACAACCTGATCATATCTCAAATAACATGTATTTGTAACTCCATTCCAAACGCTTTGCTCAGTGCTAATACAAACTGATCAGAAACCATACTCTGTACATAATTTCCTGAAAAGGTTCATACCTGAGCATGATTTTTAAAAAAACGATTACTCCATGCTCATGGATTTTAAAGAGAGCTGGCGATGACATAAGACAAAATGAAGAAATAGAAGCAGAAGAGATGGCATAAAGAAGTAAGATGAAGCTCTTGAGATGAAAAACATTATTGGAATGATTTTAAATAGCAGCACAGAAGACATACGAAATAAGATAAGGAAGAGGAAAAGACGAAAATAAAAACAAGAAAAGAACGATGGCTGGGAAGAAGAGAAGTAGGAAGTTTACAGAAATGGAAACTTGTTATGCAAAATACAACACAAAGACAGCGGAAATAATGAGTTTATGAAGCACATGTGGTTTTCACACTTTTTTTTTCCTCTTAATCAGTGCACTTTGTTTGTGCTCACCTCTTTTTTCTTTCTTTTTTTTATTTTTTTTATTTTTTAATCAAAGCATCAGTGATTTTTTTTTTCTTTTGTTTATTTGTTTTGTTTTGTTTTGCTTTTAATCTTTCCGACAAGGATTGAGATTCTGCTTTGTAGATAAGATTGATGACCTTGATTTTTTAAATTGACGCTCTGTTAATATGTAATGTTTGATTATCTTAGCTATTATCAAAATCTTCATAGAAACACAGCCTGGCTTAAGTACAACCAAGGCTTCTCGTGAACTGCAACGGGATATGACATAACAATTTGTGTGAACAGGGAACATACACACACACACACACAAATGAATAAATAAATAAATAAATAAAAAATCGTTATGCTGCTACCTTTGGAAAATTGAAGACGTTACTGAAAGCATCGGATTGTTCAGACACCTCCAAACCTATCAAAGTTACACCTATTGTAGATCTGATTATTAATTTTTCCTTTCCAGCGCAGGTCAATTTGTTATTTCAGTGGATTCTTGAAATGGCACCGTCTTTGACGATTTTGTTGGGGTCACAAAAGTTCTGGACACAAATGGAGTTGTCTATTTCATGTCTAATAGATTTATTATAATACGGAGATGATTAAAATTTATAGTATGGGATACAATTTGCGTTATTCTGGATAAGTATTTAATATTTTTTACAACTGTTCTTTTTGTTGTTGTTGGAATGGATTCATCCGACCGTATTCGTTCTACCTGCTGGAGCCATGTACTGTTCATATTTTTGCCATGTTCTTCGGTCAAGCTTGCACTGGTTGGCCTCCCAGGGGAATGAAAAGGTTTCAGTCATGTTTTCTCGGCTTGAAGAAGAAATATGTCAGACTCACACAGCAACACTGTTTGGAGCATATGGCAGGGACGGCGAGGGAGACCTGTCGGGATGGGTGGAATGATTTTTGGGCAAACAATATTCCGAGTTATTTGTAGTCAATACTCAGTGTCCGAACTTGGTGATTCCAAAGAATCTTTATTCAAAATCCTCATGAACAAACACCGGTGCGTGCAAGGACGTGGAATATGGATATTTTGGTGGAAAGATATTGCAAGAGCTGGGAATAACTTAACTTTTTACGGTCCCCCCCCCCTCCTTTTTTTTTTTTTTAAGTGATCTTGCAAGAGAATGAGATTCTTTTCTGCTATCATTTCCTTGTCAACCCCTCTTTCTTTTCACTTTCTGTTTTTCACCGAGCCAATCTCTTTGTGACTTTGTCAGTCGTCCTCTTTGTCAGTCGTCCTCTTTGTTCTTCCGCCTCTCCGTGGCTGCATAGTGTGAACATTAGGCCAAGCCTGGCTGGAAATGCTTAAAGGGGGAGTATGATGCATGAATGGATATACAAATTGACCACAAGATGAAAAGATGAAAGGTTGAATCAGATGGCTTGCATGCGCAATCTTATCCCAGGCAGCAGGCACGTGCATCATTTACATCTTTAGTCATGCTCTCATGTCAGACGGTGAGCCTAGCGGTATTCACACTGTTACCCTAATCCAATCAACATCCGGCGCTGTGGCGGGCATGCTAGTTACTATCAGCCCGTTGATCCAGTCCACAAGCTGGCAGAACTAGTCTCAACTTCGGCATGATGGGTCCTGGGTGTGTTAGCTACATCTCCTAATCAAGCCTGATTAAACTTCGTTTGGCTCTGGCGCCGCTCTCGTATTCTCATGTGGGCGATAAGAGCACAGCGATACCTGCACATATTGTGAATACCGGGCACAGACCTGGAATGACCTTAGTTGGGTAGGGAAACTGATACTGACACTTGTGGGTAGCATGAGTGGGCAAGTGATCTTGTTCAATGCAACATGTATATTAAATAGTCCCACAACTAATTCATTGGTTCTGCCAGATGCAAAGATGAACAGCTGGATAAATGAGAAGGCTAACAAACAGTTAGCAGGATGGAAAACGCACTTCAGTCTATGAAAATAAATTTGAAAACTCGTATAACGCTTTTTCAGCGTTAATATCACCTACAGACTTAATAAATTAACCACAGCAAATCAACTCTTTAAAAACAAACAACAATCAAAAACAAAGTCTCTAAATTCTGAGCGTAGAAAGAAGTGCTCAGAACGGAATTATGTTCCACCATGTAAAAAAAGCTGAGCATTTCTATCAAGCGACAACTCATAAGATTTAACAAAGGAAGGGTCCGTTAGCACTCCAGAAATTCGGGACAGGTCCATTAGCGAGCAATAGATCTAAGTCCTCACAGACTGCCTCAGTCGGGAAAAGGAATCGAAGCCCTCCCCGCCCAGCATCGGTAACAATATGCAGACGCAGGCTGTTACAGCGATTCTAGCCGGTACACTCGTCATACGGCGTTGTTGGTTCACAGTCTGGCCTGGAATAATTTTCCTGGTCTGTAATTGTCAGTGCCTCAAGAATAATATTATTGGCCTGTGGAAGCTGATTATCCATCCCTTCTCCCCATCCCACACACACAATTTCTTCCTTCTGGCGGTTTGGTAACATGAAGCTCTTAATGAACTACAGAATTACAACATCGTCTCAATGATATCCGAGCATCAAGTTATAGGAGTGTTTCTTGGCGTTGTTTGTTGTTGCTGCGTGTTGCAAAATCGCTTCTCTGTTATTGTTTATATCGTTGGAGAGGCAGCTCGTCTTAATGTGTATTTGTTGTACTGCTGATTCTTTAACATCAAAATGATGATCTTGATATTCTGTGTTTGAGCAAGGCTGTCTCTGGCAAAGGACTTGTAGGAGGGCTAGGCCTAGACAGATTGTAAAGTAATTTTCTCGTCCTTCGTGTATGAACACATCATATTTTGGTGAAATTTGCTCCACTATCGAGAGAGAAAGAGTAGGCTATGTGGGCAAGGAAGGGAAGTAGTCTTGAACAGTTTTCTTTTTCTTATATCTCATCGCGCTCCCCAAACAACCAATTTCCTCAAATTAAATGATGATTAGAATTATTACTTCAAACACCACGTCTCGTTGCTTCAAACGGACAGCTAAATTCATTATCTACAAGAAACAACTTTACCGCCATTCCCTTTGATTGTTGATATGTATCCCGTGGAGTAAGATACAGAGAGAAAGCAACAGAGAAAACATGAAAGATTCAGCCTCCAACCATCAAAAATGGATTTTAAACAAGCGCTACTTCTAAACACAGAGCTCACGAGTGTTTGCAGCTTCAAGCACCCTGATCAATAAATGTCGAAATAGATGAGCATGGGCCAAAATACATTTACATTATCAACTTGAAAAGACTTACAACATGATGGGATGGCACGGCTCTTATTGCTGAGAGGAATATGAATTCTATACTCGAAGCATCTCACACACACACACACACACACACACACACACACACACACACACACACACACACACACACACACACACACACAC
>JBCAUA010674290.1:0-15571 GCA_038406235.1 Peronia verruculata
AGATAGATAGATAGATAGATAGATAGATAGATAGATAGATAGATAGATAGATAGATAGATAGATAGTTAGATAGATAATATTAAAGACTTCGATTTTCAGGATGTTCTATAAAAGTATGCAATAATAATGACAACAAATAAATAATAAAGATAAAAGCCGTACCCTCTCTTCAGTCATTCGGAGAATGTTAACTCGCTCTTTTTTACAGAAGCTGTTATATGGCGAACTAAATAAAATAAGGCCAGTATTCGAGCAAACAGTGTAAATCCTCTGAAGCAACCAACAAATGAATAGTTAAAACAAAACAAAACGAAACTCTGGATACATCGCAAGGATATCCTTATCATGACTAAAATGTTATGGGAAATATCTAACTGCTTTCATTCACACCCATCATTGGCAATGTCCAACCTTGAGACTTATTGAGAATGTCAGACTAATGGGAAGCACTGAAAAGAGCTTAGTTACCTCGCCACCAGACTCGAATTAACCGCAAAAACTTTGTTTAGAGGTCGGTGTAGACAAAAGTATTATTGTTAGTTGCAATGACAAAAATCAGGATCATGTGGAAACATAAAGGCATCAGTCTCCAAGTCTCAGTCAGACTGTATAAAACATTTATGGTATCTTGGTATCGGTTCTGTTGCATGGTTGTGAAAGCTGGATTTCCTGAAGACAAGTGGTATACGAAATTCTTGAGTTTCCAGTATTGAATATAAAACCAGGACGTGCCTCAGACGGCAAATCAACAAAATAACACAATAGTCTTATGTTATTTTATGACCACGGTTGTGGACAGCCGAGATAACCACCACTACAGGAGGTTGAAAAGCTTATAAAAACTATAACAGCAAATCAACACGGCTTAGGGCAAATAGTAACATCTTTTGGCTGTTGTAAAGAATGTTAACATGGCTAGGCTGTCTCAACCACCGTCACGGTGCCATGACTCCTTGTCTAAGGTAATAGTCCATAGCATTGTACATGCAAACACAGAAGAGGCAAACCAAGAGCTGCCAATGAGTAGGACCTGTCATACTACCACCATATTACTGCTGCAAACAGAAGAGAGACAGCAACGAATCATCCTTGACAGCTGTCTCGTGTGCTCGGCACCTCAACGAATTGGTCAAGGGAAAAGTATGATGATGAGACAGTGTGGAAACATTGCCACATTTAATTTGTTCACAGTGCATACCCATGTTTCGCAAAAGGCGTCTTGAAGTCGCTATAAGTCTGGGCAAGAACATAATTAGCAACCATTGAAATTACCAAAAAAAAAAAAAAAAACGCCTGTTTGGATTAGATCTACAACAATAATTGGTGGATGTGATGTCTTGCTCTTCAGAACACCTGAATAGCTTGATAATTGCGACGCTTTTTTAAAATTTTCACAATAACCCCTATACATTCCATCAAATTGAGTTGATCAAAATGTAAATGTGACATAGTCAAATAAAACTTACAAACATACTTGATATTTCTATGTGACACCATTAAACATCGCAAAGAATGAAATAACACAGACATGTATGGTGGGCGTATATAAAATCCTCTTGAGGTTTTATAACGGAGAAATTTTATGAGGTTATATTGGTCGAACATAGGTAACTTAAAACACACCAAACAGTAACTCTCGTGTCAAACAAAGGCAGAGCTCCGATTGACCTTGGGGCTGGATCAATGAAATTTGTTCTTGACCAACTGTATTACTTCCCCTTGCCAGACACTAGTTGTGTTGAACAAGTACGATAAAGAAAAACAAACAAACAAACAAATAAACAAACAAACAAACAAACAAACAAAACAAAACAAAACAAACAAATAGACCAAAAAAAAAAAAAAAAAACACACACAAAAAAGAAAAACTTTTTTTTAACGTATAACGTACACCAATAAAAATTTCGGAAATTTTATGGAGTAAGGAAATGTTCTCTTCTTATCCTGATAATTATGTTTGTTTTGTTTTGTTTTATCAGCAGTCTTTTAAATAAAAAGAAGACAGTAAGGTTTTTTCGCCTCTTACTTGCCGAACACCCCTTGTATCTGGCAAAGGTAAGTAGTAAGGCTGACGTAAAACATTCTCATTTGTGCTGTTCTGCTTCGGTTAGTTGTAAATTAAAATGTGGGATGTTATGTCGAAAAGCAGGCATAACATAGCTGAGATAACCACCTCAAAGGCGATTGAAAGGCTTATACACACCGTAAATGGTAAACACATAACAATACCTTATCGTCACGCTGCCCCATTGCTTATCCGACTCTGTCATGAGATAAGTGCTAACGAAAAACTAAATGATCGAAAACTGCAATCACATATTCAGACGGTAATGGGTGATTCCTTGCAATGTGACATAAAAGGTTTTATTTAATAAGATATCCAAGAATTTCTGCTTGCTTTGAACTGAAAATGATTTGAACGGCTAATAGGCCTTGTGTGCTCCCTGGATGCTTAAAGAGCAAGTTTTTCCCCTACATGAGTCGAGGTAGAGACGAACTGTAACGCGCTCAAAGCATGTGCTATAACTTGAACAAATGTTATATAATTGCAATGTATTATTAGTAATGATCAGTTCGGATTTGTAAGGTAGATGTCATAAGTTAAACGTTATATGACACAGAAAAATATGAAATAGCATTGCGATTTTGTCAATTCTATGAAGCCGTTCCTGAGCTCTAAAATGCTTCAAGTTTCATAGTTACATTTTGATAACCTTATTAAGTCACCCGACATTTTTTTTTTCAGTAAAAATTCAGTACAATATATCAAACGTGCCATTGCTTCTACACTGAATATTCACCATTCACCAAACAAATAAGAATAATTTAGAATGATCTAGCTTCCTTTTTGCGGCATTTTATACGAATTGACAAAGACGTTTTTTTTTTTTTTTCGGAAAATCAAATAATATTAAACAGGGCTTGTTTTTCATATATCCTTTGTTTTGACAAGAACTAAACGCAAGCAAATTCCTTGTCAAACAAGAATTTGCTTTTTCAACTTCGTCATTAGGTGCGTCCCCCCCCCCCCCCCATCAGAGTCTGTTTTATTGATTGTACAGTTGTCGCCTTGTCTTTGTTGTTGGATTTTTGTTTTCTGTTTGTATGAAAAATAGAAAGCAGGAGAAGGGAGCTGAACGTCAAAAGTACTATTATTAAGTCAGACCACTGTGTAATCCTACCATTATGCGTATGAAATTAAAAGCCTGGTATGTATTAAATACTAATAATTCATCTATGATACACAAGGCCATCAACCATTAAATATATATAAAATTATTAGCTATTACATTAAACACTATTTATGTACATCAAACTATGTTTTATCATGTAGATAGTAACCTAGAAAATGAATGGACTGTTTCTTACGGTATTCACTCGTGACAGTTTCCACATTTAGGTTATTTACATTATGTAATGTAGACATCAAAAAAAACATCCCAAATGGACTTTGATCTCCTAAGATTGTTGAAATTATGTTTGACACACATCTTACCTAATGTTATTTTGTCCGCTCTTATGCTTTGTTTATTGTGATACATAAAAGTGGTACTTTTCCTGTAATTACGTACAGCAAGAGGCAAAGAGCGCTTAGTTTCATACTAATTTGCGTTTGATTCAACCATCTCCTCCACTATTACATGTTTCATCAAATGATTGCTATCTTATTGCAGCAGATTTGCAAGATGAAAATAATACTAATAAAGAAGAATGAAAGTAATAGTATGATAACAATAGATAATAATATATAGGTGATAGTGCTAATATTTTACTGAAGGTCTAAATAAATTTAAGTGCGATATATTTAATGTTATGCTCATATGCGAGATAAACCACCTGTCTTGAAAGTTGGCAAAATGAATGCAAACACAACTTCCGTCTTAAAAGCAATAACGACTTTAGAATTTGCCTTAGGAGTCGTCAGTCAAGCATGCACATACTATGCCGTATTTCTCATCAAGGCTGGTTGTATCTGCAATCCGCTGTCGTTTATTGTTCTGAGTCGAAAGGCTTACCGAGACAGCACCATGTCCGTATATCTACGCATTCTCGCTGTAACAGATTTTGGTGTCATACTGAATGGACTTGTCCCGTACATATCTGTACGAGCCTTTGGGAAGAACTTGAAAGTGGACGATCTTGCATGTAGCATGAACACGGCTATCTCTTATGTCTTATTATACATCAGCAGCTGGTCATTAGTTATGGTCACATCAGAGAGAGTTGTGTCCATTCTGTGGCCACATAGAGTTCACATATAGAGACGTTTGACCCTGTGACAAATACCACAGATATTGTACATTGCGCTACGATCTATGATCCAAATCTTACATTACCTATTTTCATTGCCGATCTCGTCGTCTTTGCTATTATACCGAGTTTTCTCTTAATGATGTTCAATATCATCATTGTCCAAGGAGTCATCAGGAGTAAGAAGAGAGTGAGGAAACTGACAGGCACGGCCATTAGAGAATCTGTTTACCAAATTGCTAATGACAACCACAGGAACAAGACAACGAAAAATACAGTGTCTAAAGGAAAGAAACTGGCGATATCAAGCGGTAGGCCGACGCTAAAAGGATCTAAAGTAAAGAAAGAGACATCTTTAACACTAATGCTTGTGACGATCAGTTCCATATTTATAGTATGTAATTTTCCCATTTGTATATATGGAGTTCTACTCAATTATCAAAATGAAGAAGCTTTCGGACCAGTCAATGTGATTGTCGCCGAAGTTCTTGAGATCTTCATGTACACAAATAACAGTATGAATTTTGTGTTTTACTGTATAACTGGCTCTAAATTTCGTTCTGAGACGAAATCTGTTTTAAGGGAGTTTATTTACTTCATCGTCAGGGACAGAAGCGTTACTGTTTCTAGATGTTTTAAATGAAACAGAATCAATTATATCTCTTCTTTTTCAAGTTTATCTCATCTTATTGTGACTCCAGCTAGATCTGAAATCATTCCATTTATACATTGGAGAAATATAAGGACGCCATAATCTAGTCACCTCTCTCTCATTCATGACGTATTAAAGACTTAGTAAACAAACCCACGAATTTCGCGGGAGAGGTAAAATCAATATTGCCTTGCGAACTAAAGTGGATGGCAAGTGTGCCCACCTCGAGGTTGGTATCTTGGTTGATTAAACTGAATGTTGCTGGAAGAAAATATGTTTGGTGCTTTGAACGCGTTATTCTGTCGAATGTAGAAACTTAGCGGATCAAACACTCTCGAGAGTTTACCATTTAATTATTATCACCTTTTTAGAATAAGATCAAACTTAGTATGCCTTTTCGGCCTTATTTACGTAGAAACGCAGACTATTACTTAGCATTGTTGTGTGCCAAATTTCATATGGATACATTCATCAGTTTTCGAGCCCGTAAGCCTTTCAAGGGTTTTGTTGCAGATTCATAGTACAGACAGCACCAGATTCACTTGCGTCGAACAAAATTCGTGAACAGTAGCACACTATTTTTATTTTTTTTTTAATGTACGGGCAACAGAAAACGGCAATACCAATTGACGACTATGACAAACAATGAACAGTTGAAATCAGACGTAAACACTGATTAGAAGTTATGTGGTCACATGCACAATTAATTACACTAAACAGCTTAGAATGTGGAATGATTCGATCAGAACATAATGGAAGAAATCGACAAGCAAAAATGGCAATAGGTAAGACTTACACGGACAAAGCTAAATTAATCTTAATTTCATTAAACTTGGGCTGCTCTAAAATGAAATCTACAAAGAAAGAATATTATAACAATGTAGGTTTATAGGGAACGGGTTTTGGTGTAGATGTGCTTAAATGTCGAAGTGAAGACAGATAGTCTCTCATGGAAAATTGTCACATGCTCCACTTAAGTGGAGACATTTAAATCCATGGCCGGAAGTATGGAAAAAGTGATCATCAGCAATACCAATAAATAGCAACCCTGAAATGTTTATCAATTCTGAAGAGCTTTATAGGTTGTTTGTAGCTCTGTCCTTTCAACCTATAGCATTTCATCATGTAATGTAAGAATAGTAGAATGGTGCAGAAATGAGACCATGTTCAGTTGTTGCCTGAAAACGAATTCATTTGTTGTTGTTGTTGTTTTTTTGTTCGTTTAGGATTGTTCGCTTTAGAAATAGGAAAAAGGAAGAAAATATTTAAGGCCATTTTGTCTCTAAGTTGATACCTGTTCTTTTCTCTCTCTGTCCGTTTTTCTGTCTCTCTGTCTATCGGTTCGATTTTCTGTCTGTGTATCTCTCCACCCACCTATTTATTTCTTTATCTGTTGATATATTTGTCTACCTTTAGTTTTTCTTTGTCTGTCTACCTTTATACGTGTCAAAATATCCATATTGTGGATAAATAAACTCGTAATTTATCATTCAATATATTAAGCATCTATAAACGCCTGTTCATGTTATTAATTTGTATAGATTAAGCTGTGTTTTGGAAACTATAATGTTTGAAACGAAATGGCATGTCTAAGTACGTTTTCTAATTATTTTGCTTAATTAAAATATCATCGATCATAATATTATTAGATTGGACCGACGAGTTAACCTCATTACGGTTGCCCTGTCTACTTAAGATTAGGGTTTTGTTAAGCCTTTCAACCTCCTGCTGTGGAGGTTATCTCAGCTGTAGAAAAACGCACAAAACTATAAGTTTGTGAGCTTAATCTGCTCTTCTCTCCCTGTCCACTCAGAACATTTTCCAATAAATCGCACTGGCAGAAGAAAAGGAGATTGCTAGGTCTTCAACAAAGCAAGACAAGGAAACAGACAACAAGTATATCATGAAGCTTGTCTGAAAGAGACTTCATAACTTGAAAGAAAACGTGTTTTTTAGCCTATTTCTAAATGCTTATGATCTATATATCGAAATCCAGATCGAGGCTATTCCAGATTATTCTCTGCACAGAGACTGCTGATACCAACTGACAAGTTCACAAGAGTTATGGAATCCATTCAAGACGAGTTATGGAATCCATTCAAGACGAGTACAGGGTCTGTTTGTTACCAAAGCTCTGGGAGTTAAAGCTCAGTATTATGGGAACTGGTGAAATTTGATAACAAAGAGTAATAACATTCCACTGTTAAGAAATCAACCTTTGCAAGTGGAAAGAAAACATATTTGTCACTAAACAACACACTATTAAGAAAATGTTGGAAAATGAGGGCACAAAATAGATTAAGTCTAAAGAAGTCAACAAATTATTATAAATATGCACATGTATTGGTTAGAGACTCATTCTATAAAACTGTGGTGAGCCACGGGGAAAAAGGGAAAATTGTTTCCATTAGGGATAGATCTATGTAAATAAATATAATAATATGTTACATAGGGTAAACAAAATAATATAACATAAAATGAAGAGATGAGATGTTCTGAATGAGTAGTTGAACTAAACTAAAAACAAACAAACAAGCAAAAGCGAAATAGGACTTCCTGGGGGGTAAATGTTCCCGCAGCGATTATTTATCTAGGGTGTAATTCAGCTTTTCTTAGAAACACCCTTGTACTGTATTTTGGCGATTGTATAAGGATCACAGTGTTGTTTGTTATTTTGAATAAGTGAACTGTGACTTGTTTTGTTTTTTTTTCACTCCTCGTGTGAACGGCTGTTGAATAAAATCCTCTTGTTATTCTCTTAACCAGTTTATTTCCGTTTCTTGATTGTATGATTATGTATTTGTTTGCCTTGTGCACAGCTGTTAGCATATTCGAACGAGATCGTGAATATTTAGCTTGTCAATCCACGCGCTTTAGTGTCGATAATAACTGGATCTAGATGTGATAATATTTACTCCAGAAGAATGGACCACAGAATGGTCCCGTTTAACACTATTATTAGGTATCCTGAGCAGCTGGTGGGCAAAGTTCAGACTCTAATAACTTTAATGCACTTTTCTTATAAATCGAGGGAGTGTTTTCAAGCTTCAATTTTAATCTGATATTACTTTGAGGGCGACCAACTTCGCCAGGGCCGAAACCCACATAAGCATACATAGGCATGCTGCTTTCTATGAGCACAGTTTCCTTTCCACACTCTGCTTCCCAGCTCCTCTCATTATTTTTCTATATCAGAGATACATGATCACCCTTTTCTCCACTGCATGTTAGATTAACTATTTACTGATGAGCAGTCCACGGTTACAGAATACACCGTTGAAACCATGGGAAGAAAAAGGCTAGTAAGGAAACAAAAATTATTAGGGTAAGAAATATTCTAACCATAAGGGAAAATATGTTTTTTTCCCTCCTTACAATGCTTTTCTTACACCCTTTGTAGTTGGCAAAGGGAAGTTATTTGGTTGACGATCTAAATGGTTCATCATAATGTTGTTGAGAAACAAGTAGCCCATTCATGTTTCAGATTACTGGTTGTTTGGGTAATGTCTACATATTAAGTAAGTTGCCTACTGGCAGTATTTGATCTAATATTTAAGACGTATCACAAAGGTATTGACTTTACAATATCAAGTCTATATAGTGTTATTTGCTTCATTTGATTATTTGATTAGTTGCCGGTAGACGGTCGTTACTTTCATATTTTATTTTTTTTATTTCTAAACCGATAATGATGACAATGGTGATGTTCTGAAAAAGAACCATTTCGGTTAACCATTTGTCGTCTTTGTAATTTCTTTCATAAATATTCATTTCTACATATTTGTTAATTGTCCACTTTGAGGTTTTTGTCTCTGTCTTGAATTTCAAACCATTTATCCCAATAGTGATGATGACAATATTAAAGATATTGAATAAAATTTGTATTTTTTCTTTGTTCCACCATTGAAGAGCCAGAAGATTTAAAATCTTGCTAATACCATCACTTTTCTCATTGTTTATCTTATCAAGCACTACTGATTCAAACTGAGTCATCGCTTCTACAGAGAGTCAATCTTGAACTTCAACCAACCCTTATGATATCGGAGAAGGAGAAACTTTGTCAGCACTATAAGATAGTTCTATTAAGGTTTTGACTGCAAAGTCAATTACAACGCGAGATGTTCCGGGGATTTTCCCGATCAACAAAAAGACGTGACTACGCCTCTGAACATACTCATACACCAATTCTCCCCAGTTTTATCTGTTGTGCGCCAGGACCTGTGTGTCTGATTATGTTTTGCTGATCAGTTCCTCGATGTTGTCTGTTCACTTCTTCCTTTGTCTGTCTGTGGGTTTCCTCCTCCGATAGTTCCTTGGAGGATAATCATAGCCAGTCCATCTCATCTTGTGATGTGGCAATAAGAACTGCATGTTGACTGCTTTTGACAGAAACCTGTCACAAAATAGTTCTGATGATAAACTAAGAGAAGATTTAATTTTGATACACTGTTCATAGGCAAGAACAGCAATTATGATAGAATATGTTGTGTCTCTTATCTTATGAATCAGCGAGCATTCACCAAGCATGAAGTAAAAACACAGAAGCATAGTGGGCCAGTTATCTCGCGATAAGCAGACCAGCGACCCTCGACAGTAGTGCAGACTTGCTGTAGCAGCCTACCAGGATAGCGACCTCTCTCAGACAGTTCCAGCGATGACTGATCTAGTTCCTGAGAACTGACGGAGCAACGGCGTCCGCAAATGGAGCTGCTGATGACAATTCATGCCAGCAGGTCAACAACTCCAATTACAACAAAGTTCTATGAATTTGAGAACTCTGGACGACTATTTGTCCAGATTCGAGGTTTTTGTCAAGGCGAACTCTGGCACTTGAGACAAGAGGGCGGACGTTTTCCTCACCAAGGGTCTTCAAGAGCTTGGCAGCTACGCAGACTCCCCGCTTCTCTCCCCCCACCAACCAAGATGTCAACAGTCTGTCCAGTGTAGAGATCCGGGCGCAATAGGCACATCACTTCAACCCGAATCATTTCATGGTTGGAGAACGATTCAAGTTCCGGACTAGGATAGAGTGGCCATCTGATGTGACCATTCATGAGCTGGCAGTCAGAATCCGACAGGAAGCAGACGCCTGTGACTTCGCAGCCATCACAGTTTTCCCTAATGAGGCAATGCGAACCAGATTCGTCTGCAGTGTCGGCAACGAGGAGGTGTTAAAAACCTGTTCAAGGGAAAGGAAGACGATGTGATATTCAGCAGTGCTTTCCAAATTGTTGCCGAGGTGGAGGAAGCTTCCTGAAGAATGAGAGAGAAACTCACAAGTCCAACCTCTATCGATGCCCCGGTTTTCCAGTCTCGTCAAAAAGGCAGTGCAAGTTCTAAGGAACAGAAGTCCTGGCAGAAATATCCAAAGAAACCAGAGCTGAATGGCAGACTAAAGTCCCACTGAAGACATCGTTCTATCGATGTGATGGTGCCTACAGCTCAGGCCACTGCAAGTTCAAGAGACACAAAAATAGAGAAAGGCGCCAGAAGATGTCAACGATTCTTTATACCTGGCATCGAAAGAGGTCATTTCTGAGATACAAAGCTGGGCATCTACAAGGATAAAGAAAGCATAACAAGTCTTGACAGTTCTCTGATCTACCTGGAAATCCACTGCCGTCTTGTGTTTGTGAAGCCCGTGCTCACGCATGGCTCTGAAACTTTGAAAAAAAAAAAAACCCAACTCAACAGTGATACAATGTTTTGTGAACTGGTGTCGTTGGAGCCTGCATCCAGAATTCAAGGTCTCCAAATAGATATTAAATGATACGAGGAGGATTGCTAGAGACCAGAGGTAATGGGGGGACTAATAACTGTGAGGCCCTATGCTCCACAAGAAGTGCAAAGGAACAATCATATAAGAGATGTGATTTTGTTTTGGTTTTAGATTTTATTGAGTGCTGTGCCATGTCTTTGTTCCTGGATCTTTCAAATAAAAAGGCGGTTCAGGAAAAGGGGGGAAAAAAAGAAAGGATGATATGAGAAACATTAAAAAAGACAAAAACACTTTAGTCATGTCTGTCGACTTTACCTCACATGAATCACAAGGCATAATTATGAAACGATTTCGTATAATTTTAGCCCCGTATGTATTACATGCTACTAGTATTGAATCAATGGCTAAAAACTGGTAATGCCATCTCAAGAAAATAAATGTTTCTGGATGTAGTTATTAATTACAATTCGACATCTGAGCAAGTTATGTATTTTAGACATCAAATTAACATCATACATCCCCTTTAATATCTTTGATTGTTGCTTTTTTTTTCTAAATAAGTAGAAGGATTGAAAATACAATGACATGTGTTCAAACCTTATTTGATCTTGTCCTGTCTGCTTTAAGTTTTATTGAGTAATTTACGAATTGCTGGAGCCGAAGATCAGCTAATTCCTGAAAACACACACTGCTTCATCCAAAAGACTTTAATTTTAATTACAAGATACAGGTCTGTGTAATTCACTCGTTAAGATCTTCTTTATGGTAATAGCGTGGTCAATTTATTATTATACCTAATTATATCATAGTTCCAGCATACCTATCATTACCAAGAAAAGATATGCAGGACATGAACAAATCGCAGACTATTTTAATAAGTATATCTTATGCAGTGGCATTTCTTCAAAGCTGGGAAAATGGATGCGACTGAAATGCCAGTGGCAAAATCCTTTGAGTTTGCTTTAGAAGTCGTCAGTCAAGCATGCACATACTATGCCGTATTTCTCATCATAGCTGGATGTGTCTGCAATCCGTTGTCGTTTATTGTTCTGAGTCGGAAAGCTTATCGAGACAGCACCATGTCCGTATATCTACGCATTCTCTCTGTATCAGATTTTGGTGTTATTCTGAATGGACTTGTCCCGTACATATCTGAACGAGCTTTTGGGAAGGACTTGAAAGTGAACGATCTTGCATGTAGCATGAACACGGCTATCTCTTATGTCTTATTATACATCAGCAGCTGGTCATTAGTTATGGTCACATCAGAGAGAGTTGTGTCCATTCTGTGGCCACATAGAGTTCACATCATATGTTCCTTGTCAGCTCAAAAGACTGGACCTGCTGTCCTAGGATTTTTGGCCGTGTTTGTTGTACTGGGCTATTTCGTAGCCTATTTGCTCGATGATATGGAAACGTTTGACCCTGTGACAAACTCCACAGATATTTTACATTGCGCTAATGTCTATGATCCAGATCTGACGTTGCCTGTTTACGTTGCCGATGTTGTAATTTTTGCTATTATACCGAGTTTTCTGCTCATCATTTTTAATATCATCATCGTCCACGGAGTCATCAAGAGTAAAAACAAAGTGAGAAAACAGACAGGAATTACTACTACAGAAGCCAATGGCCGGACTCTTAATAAGAACCTATCAGGTGGTAGAAGAACGTTGAAAGGATCTAAAGTAAAGAAAGAAACATCTTTAACAGTAACTCTTGTAGCAATTAGTTCTACATTTATACTGTGCAATTTCCCGATTTGTGTATATGGATTTCTGCCTAGTTATCAGACTGAGGGGGCCTTTGGACCTATAAATTTGATTGTGGCTGAAATTCTCCTCATCTTTATGTACACTAACAACAGCTTAAATTTTGTATTCTATTGTGTTACTGGCACTAAATTTCGTACTGAGATGAAATCTGTGTTGAGTGAGTGTATTTGCTTTCATCACCAGTAACTGAAGTTTGACAAGTGTGGGCATTTTCAATTAAACGAACAATGGTTCCCCCTCCCCGTCTCCCTCCAATATTTATGTCATTTTATTGTCACTCTCAATCCTATCTGATATGTCATATTTGCAAAGTCAAAGAAATATAATGGACAGGAAAACATAGTCGTCTCTTTTTTTTTTTTATCACTTAGAAATTCATAGGTTCAAATTCATCAGCATCGAGCCCCCAGTGGACGATAATCGGACTAGATATTGTACACAGACAAGACAACACCTGGGGAAATCATTGACGAAATGAACAAGTGAACTTTGTCCTGTGTCCTCTATTCACTTTGATTAAAAAAAAAAAAAGTGTGAGGCTACATGAACACGTACCCTAGAAAGCGGCTGCCCCAACGGTAAAAGAAGAAACTGGCAGGGAAAGGCAATGATAGAACATAATTATAAACTGTACACGGTGGTAGGAATGTCCAAGGATACAACCCATTATGACAGCAAAGCAGGCGTCTTCCATTTAAGACATCGTTGAATTATGATGAGAAAAATAGCATTTGCTTAATAACGCCTCGTTTTAAGTTTTTCAAGTTCCAGTTAAGTAAGTGTATATATTTGATCTAAGGCAACTCGGTAGAAAAGGTGACCAGCGAAGATGATGATAAATAGCATTTGCACTATGTTTCACACTTCTAAAATGCTTTACAAATAAATGTTGACCAGCTTTGTGTTGCTGATGGCATTTCACCATGTCGTTGTAGAATACTGTATGAAATTTCATTACGCGCTGGTATTGTTGCTTTTTTTCGTCGTTGAGTTTTCCGTCCTGTACTTTCACGCAAAGACTGTGCAGTGATTTTTTTTTTCTTCTGACACTGCTTGTTCAATTGTCTAGGAAAAGGAAATAATGGGGCTGGTATAAATTAATTCCCAGTATTAAGGACCGACGTAGGTGTTTCTTAATGTTCAAGAAATATTTTTTTGTGCCAAGCGAGCATTGCAAGATTTTCAGTCACACTGTATGGCGAGATATTTGGAAATTTGTTTCAAAGAGTAAAACATAATGAGCAAGTCCTTCATCACATCAGCTCGCTGACACATCTAGCGTTAATATATCAACCAATTTCCGGTAGCAGCGGAGGCGAGCAGAAAACGCACTGGTGGAATGCAATGTGCTATAAATTTGTTAACTGAATTTCTTTTTTGCTTAGACTTAGGTCTATTCAATTATTCAATTATATTTAAGCCTTTCATTCGTAAATCAAAACTTAAGCCGAGGATTCACCCTCAGTCCCTTTGTCTGTCGTTGATTGAGGGGCCTGCTTGTATAATCTATCTCCTCTCTGCGCCTCGTGTAATTTGTTGACAAAAGTCACAAAACAAACCAATTTCTATGTGGACTCAAGAGGAACTGAAGGTGAATCAAGTGTAAAGCTTAGCCTGCCGTGTGTCTTTTCGTAATTTGCAATCAGAAATTGTATTAGCCAGTTCCTTAAATGCAATATTGCAACTTACACAGCTCATCGAACTAGGCCTATAAATGAGAGGATGCAATGGCTGTGAGGGAGTATAAATAAGAGCTCCCCCCTCCCTTTTACCTGCCCCTTGTCTGTCTTCGTTCCTCAGTGACATTTGATAATATACCTTGAAAGCAGAAATGAAGTATAACTTATGATGGACAAAGTGGAACATCATTTGTTATTATCATGCTTACAAAAACACACATACATGCATACATTTATCATGCAGGCATACATACATACAAATATACATAATAATAATAAAAGAGAGTATTTATATTGCGCTTATCCCCGTAATTACAGGTTCTAAACGCTTTACAATCTATTGTTATTCCGACCGACCCAAAGAAGGCACTTATAAACGCTCTCAGCTTCCCAGGGAGCGTACAAGGTGGCTGCCTGTTAGACACTCAAACCCTTATCAGTCTAACAATATCAATCACTGTTTATAGTCGGGTACCCATCCAAACCGGGGTGGAGTCAGGAAATGTGTGTAAATTGCCTTTCCCAAGAACAAAATATTGAGACCTGTCAGGATTCGAACACGGAGCTTCAGATTCCGAGTCCGACGGCCTAATCGCTAGCTCACGACACCACAAATAATAATACAAAGCATTTATATAGCGCTTATCCCCGTACAGTTCAGGCTCTAAGCGCTTTACAATCAATTTATTACCCCGACAGACCCAAAGAAAACACGCATAACCGTTCTGAGCTTCCTGGGAAACATACAATGGAACTGCCTGTTAGGCGCTCAAATTCTTATCAGTTTAACAATATCATCACTGTCTATAGTCGGGTACCCATTTTCATCTGGGTCGAGTCAGGAAATGTGTGTAAATTGTCTTTCTCAAGGACAAAATGTCACGACCAGTCAGGATTCGAACCCGGAACTTCAGATCCCAGGTCCGACGGCCCAACTGCTAAATACAGATACCACGATTCGTCTTCAGTTCCTCTTGAGTCCACATAGAAATTGGTTTGTTTTGTGACTTTTGTCAACAAATTACACGAGACCCCGAGAGGAGATTGATGCCAGCAGGAATCTCAATCAACGACAGACAAAGAGACTGAGGGTGAATCCTCGGCTTAAGTTTTGATTTACGAATGAAAGGCTTAAATATAACTGAATAATTGAATAGACCTAGGTCTAAGCAAAAAAGAAATTAAGTTAACAAATTTTAAGAAATTTATAGCACATTGCATTCCACCAATGCGTTTTCTGCTCGCTTCAGCTGGTACCGGATATTGGTTGATATATTAACGCTAGATGTGTCAAGGAGCTGATGTGATGAAGGACTTGCTCATTATGCTCTACTCTTTGAAAAGAATTTCCAAATATCTCGCCATACAGTGTGACTGAAAATCCTGCAATGCTCGCTTGGCACACACACACACACCCCCACACACATACATACATACATACATACATACATACATACATACATACATACATACATACATACATACATACATACA
>JBCAUA010674400.1:0-15571 GCA_038406235.1 Peronia verruculata
GTTATCTGTCTTTTGGTTAATCAGGAAACGTTTTAGATTTCTTCCCTTTTTCTTCTGTTTCTACATTCCTCCCACTCCCCCCCCCCCCCCCTTTTTATTTCCCTCTGTCTTTCTCTCATTCTATTTCTGTGTATCGGTGATATTTGTGTGTCTCTTTCTGTCTGTCAGTGGGTCGATTAATCAGTCAGGCAGTCTGTCTATTTGTCTCTGTCTGTCTGTCTGCCTGTCTGTCTTTTTCCCACCCTTCCCTCTCTCTCTCAGTCTCACTCTCTCTTTTCTCTTTGCACTTTCTCTGTCTCTCTCACTTTGTCCTGTAATTTCTTGTTGACCATCTCTCTCTGTCTGCCCCTTATCTCATTGTCTTATCCAGTTGTTGCTTCTTCCTTATCAAATAAATTATGGATGAGGTGTTCAGGTGATTACTCATGTTTTATTCTTAGTTTTCTCTAATACAATTCTTTCTTGTATTACTTTGATCCTAGAAAATGATTTTAAAAACAGTGGTTCTTAAATGTTGTATGTCAACTGTCGGTGCTATTCAGGAGTTAAGTCAAAACATCTTTTGTTGTAGCATTGGACTTCCTCAAATACCGTAACTTTTATGGCAATAGACAGATCCCACTTAGTTATCTGCCATTGCCAGAACAAAGATTAATATTCATAGTTAATATTCATAATCCACCACACAGAACTTGATTTTCCAGTTTCTCAAAATGTCTCAACCTGCTCCAAAATCCATTATAATACCAGATCTCTATGAGCTATTGTCTCTTGACTTCCTTGAAGGTTTAGAAAAGAACTTTTTGGGCATTGATGGGGTTTAGTGAGACACAATACCTTATTACGTTTTTGCATGAAAGGACGAGCATCATAGAACAGTATATTAGTCTGAATTCATGGGGCATTTGCTTGCATAACATCATAAAGGTAGTGGATTGGGAGGAGGGGATGTAGAAGCATTATACATGTAGTGACAATGTGAAGCCTTCAGTTCAGTGGTTGCCTTTTGAAATATGGAAAGCACCCAAGAAGCCTATATTATCAGAAGCCTGTTCCTTCTTCAGTTTATTTTTATTATTTTTTTAAATTTTTGTTTTGCTTGCATTTATTTCATTCTCTTTAATACTTTGTCAGTCTATCTTTGCATGAATAATTACCATCCATAGTTGTCAGTTTTATTTTGCACCATTTCAAATCACAGAGGGCATTTTCTTTTGATATGTTGCTGTTATGTTGCAATATTATTGTATATATATATATCTATCTTCAAATTGTTCCTTCTTATTTCACTTGAAGATAAAGATTATCAAAGCAATATTTATGTCAACAAAATTGCAAACTTTTTCATCAAAATATGTTATCGAAATAATAAAAAAACGGAAAATTAATACTGTATAATATTTAAGTTATCAAATTACAATTGAAAACAGAGAGAGCAACGGAAATCCTCAAGTTTGGATACAGTTGGTTCAAGAAAATAGACACTGTCTACATCAAATCTCACCAGTTTTGTGTCATGTTGTCAGCAATAGAGCAGTAAAAAAGGCCCGGTCTTCATTTAACGGTTTAACAGTGTCCAGGGGCCAATTTGGACTAGGGCTTATCATTTTTTTTTTTTACATTCTCATCTCTGTCTTAACAACCAGCAATGTAATGAACTTGGCGCTTGTGGGACATAAATTGTCATTTGTTCAACAGGAGTACAACATCATCACAGTCACACAGTGATTGCTTAAGCCATTTTTTTTTTTTTTTACCAACATATAATATATAAGGCACAAACTTTCATTTCTTCAACATGAATGCAATGTCATCACACTCATACAGTAATTATTTCAGTCATCTTTTTGGCCTTTTGAGTTCAGGCCATAGTTGAACACTTCTCATGGTGCGAGGAAATAACTTTTTGCCTATTGTAATATTTTTTTCTGTGCTGATTAAGTCTTCTATTACATTTGCTCTTTAATTCGTATTGTTTCCAACATTGAATTTCAGTAAAAGCTTGCATCAAATTGAAATAAAATGTGTGTGATATGATATGGTGAAATGAAATTGCCTTCTGTTTTCTCAGAGTGGTCAAAAAAAAAAATTTTTTTAAAAATGACCCAGGCATCTATCTTGCAAATGTAAATTATAATCATAGTAGTCTTAACATAATATTGGCATTTTGTAGTCAGCTTTGTAAAGATGAAGAGTGCATATTTGTTGAAAAGCATCACAAGTATTTATGTCAAATTGCGTGAGTGCTAGATTTGAATTGAACTTTGATGGCAAGATAGTATTCATCAATCTCTTAGCTTGAACTTCGTTGCTTTGGTGTTGTGGTTGGTGAAGTTGTGTTGCAAATTTATCTGTGGTGCTCTTCTCTGATTTTGGAGAGCTTTTTTCCTGCTTTCCTGGGATAAAGCATCATGTGATTATTGTTTTCTGTAAATACTAT
Source organism: Peronia verruculata (assembly GCA_038406235.1). NCBI lineage: Eukaryota > Metazoa > Mollusca > Gastropoda > Systellommatophora > Onchidiidae > Peronia > Peronia verruculata. Next base: position 2,441 of record JBCAUA010674400.1, read on the forward strand.
ACATATGAATTTTGTATTCATGTATTACTTAATAGTGACATAATCTATGAAACAAGACTTGTCTTGAGTGTTCAGTGGTTTGTTTATGTACAGAGCTTTGACTGTTTCAATAGTTGTTGCAAAATAAATCCCAGCTGAATCACCCCATGTTACCAGAAATGAATAGCTTTGTCTCTTGAAATGGAGTAGTTTATAATGGAAAATATGTGATACCAGTTAAACTGTTCTCTTTCTGAGTTTTTGGAGGTTACTTTTATAAAGAAATATGAGCTGAACCATTCTCTTTCTAGGTATTTAGAGGCTATTTTATAGAGAGATGTGAACTGAATTGTTCTCTCTCTTAATTTAGATGTTATGTGAGGTTATTCAGAGCTATATCCAGACTGTATTGACTCCACTTACCAAATAAATCTCTGCTCTGTCTCCTCTCTTGCTGGTTCAAATTAACAGTCAAATTGGTCCATTTAAAGAGATCTCTTGTGGAATATGCCTCTACCCATTCCAAGGCTGTGAAATTGTAATTATTGTGTACTCCTGTACCAGTGCTTAGAGAACCCTTTGTCCTACAGCCCCATCTCCAGATCACACATTCAAAGCTAATATCTTGATGTTTTCTTTGCTTAATTATTCAGTACACTTAGAGATTTGCTCTCATTTTCACCAGTTAATAAAATTCTTTTTCTGCTTCCATTCCTCATAGGCGATTTACAGCTGGGACAAAAGGACAAAGAGATATCTGTTCTTTTTGAAATAGATTAAATTCACTGTGAAATAGATTAAACACTGTGAAATATACTATGTTCACTGTGAAATAAACTGTAGTCATTGTAAAGTTGACAGTGCGCACTGTAAAATAGGTTAGACTTAGGTATAGCTGTAATAATTTTGCCCATGTGTCTCAATCAATGCCAAATGCCACACAGAATCTGAATATGGTTTTTATAAGCTTTTCAACCTCCTGTAGTGGTGATTATCTCAGCTGACCACAACCGTGGTAAAAAAATAACATCCAACACTATTGTGTTATAACATAGCACTATTGTGTTATAACATAACACTATTGTGTTATGTGACAATAACTCAATCTGAATATTTACCAGCAAGAAAATTATTACTATGATTGTTATTATTTTTAGTTCAGTGCCGTCTTATGTTAATTGACTCTTGATGAAATGAGGAACTGCCAAATTTGTTAGAAATTTATTTATGTTGTTAACATTTTAAGTGTCTCTGTTTGCTCCATAAAGACAGATTAATATTTCATTAACTTTATGTTACAAAAGTGTTGATAGTTGGCTCAACTCCGACAGTTCACATTATATTGCTTACCTTATTCCATCATGTCGTTTTTCCTGAGATGATAAATAAACCAGCTGGTAGTAGTTGATATATATAATCCATATGTTTTCTTCCGTTACCCATTTAAGAGAAGTAAGTACATTATAAATAGCATTTCACTTTAAATGTCTTTCATACCGATAAAACTAGACCAATGAGCTATTTTGACCGTTTGCAAAATTACTTCCCTTTGCCAAGTACAAGAGGTGTAAGACAAGCATTGTATAGAGGAGAAAAATAACATTTTGGCTTGTTATGTGAAGTATAAGTAATAGAAAATTCTGAAAAAATTCACTGTATCAGGATAATGTTTTTTTTTTTTTTTTTGCTATTGTGATAATTTTTATTTTTTACACTATATGTTTCTATTTACATGAGAGAAAGTATTTTTTTTTCTCTTCTTTGCAATGCTTGTCGTACACCTCTAGTAGTTGGCAAAGGGAAGTAACCTAGCTGGCAGAATTAAATGGTTCATTGCTAGTTGCTTGAGTCTGTGGTTTCTTTGTTTCTGTCTCTGAACACAGATAAAGGCATCAATACTAACATTTGTCCCAAAGGTGACATTTTCCTTCACGGCTCTAGAGTTAACGTTTTCCTTCTCATGACCTATTGAGATAAAACTATACTGACTTCTACTTACTTGTAAAAGTTCTTGGTCTGTTTCTGTCATTGTACACAGAAATAAGCATAAATAATCAGCTTTTGGAGCTAGACTTAACATTTTTCTATATGTCATTTGCACAGATATAATTATATGAAACAAATGTTGCCTCTGATAGTTGACATGTGAATTGTTCCTGTCCTTTGCAGTTTGAGGAGGCTGCAGCCAGAGATGATCTGATGGGAGTAGAAGACACAGCCAAGAAAGATATCCTTTGCCTGTTTTTTCCTGTCAAAATAGTGAACTTCAGGCATTTTATACCACTTTATCCTGAATGATTTTTTTTTCTCTCTCTCTCTCTCTGTCTCTTTCATCTTTCCTTCTTCTTCTGTGCTTTCTTTTTTCTTTCTCTCCTTCCTTTGTTCCTTCCTTTCTTTGTTCCCTCCTTTCTTTGTTCCTGCCTTTTTTCCTTTCTTGTATTGTTTATTGTTTCATTTCTTCTTTCCTTCCTTATATTTCTCCCTTCCACTGGATCGTCCTTCTTTGCTTCTCTCCTTCCTTCCTTGTTTGCTTCATTCCTCATTTTCTAAGCCATATTATAGTCATTCAGTTCAATGGTTGTTCTGTAACCAGTGTACCTTAGGTCTCAATTCCTTTCTTTCTTTCTTTCTTTCTTTCTTTCTTTCTTTCTTTCTTTCTTTCTTTCTTTCTTTCTTTCTTTCTTTCTTTCTGTCTTTCTTTTCTTTCTTTTTTCCTTTCTTTCTTTTCTCTTTCTTTTCTCTTTCTTTCTTTCTTTTTTCTTTCTTTCTTTCTTTCTTTCTTTCTTTCTTTCTTTCTTCCTTTCTTTCTTTCTTTCTCTTTCTTTCTTGCTTTCTTGCTTTCTTTCTTTCTTTTTCTTTCTTTTTTTTCTTTCTTGCTTTCTTTTTTTCTCTTTCTTTATTTCTTTCTGTTATTCTTTCTTTCTTTCTTTCTTTCTTTCTTTCTTTCTTTCTCTTCTCTTTCTTTTCTCTTTCTTTATTTCTTTCTGTTATTCTTTCTTTCTTTCTTGCACTCTCTTCCTATTCATTTTCTTTCATTCTTTTTTACTCTTCCTTGTTGTCAAGGACTGAGTTGAGTTGTTTGTCATTTTGCTAACTGTAGTGAATAAATCTGGATCTTGCGGGTCTGCCAGGATTGCTGGGACTAGAAATCCTTAACTCCTCACACGGTTCTTCTCCTCCAAGCCTCACATCAAGAATCGCTCCACTGTCTTCACACTGGGCAATCGAGGAGAGGTTCTGACCACCGAGCTGGAGGCCCCAGTCATTGTGCCACATGCCGCTGCCAAGAATGAGACCAGGGTAAGTAGCTGACACAACAAAATCTCGCGACCTCAGTTCTTTGTTGTCCTATCTCCATTTTGGGCCATTTGTCTCATATCTCATGTGAAAAAGGGATAGTAAATCTACCATATACTGTGGTCATTTCACCAATCACTGGCCCAAATAGTTATATTTTGAAAATCATTTTGTCTTATCTCCAATGCACATAACTCATCAGTTTTTTCAACATGTGAAAAATGGAGATAGGGCAACAGAGAACTGAGCTCACGACCTTTGTTGTTGGTGCTTGGCATTCTTCGTTAACTGTTGGCCATGATGTTCAGCTCTGAAGGGTTTTTGTCTCTCTCATCTCTCTTTTTTGTCTGATCACTTGAGCTTGTCTGGCAAATGTCTTCTGAAATTGGAAACGGCCACATGTTTCAAGGCCAAGAGCTTCCAGCTGTAGAGGTCAATTTTCAAGACCTTCAGGTTCCTTTTGTGCACATCTTTGTGGCACAGCCGTGATCTGCCTCTGGTGTGCTTTTCCTGCAGTAGATCCGCTTAGAGGAGATTTATCTATTTACTTGTTTGTCCATTCATCCGTCCTCCAGCCATCCATCCAGCCATCCATCCATCCATCCATCCCTCCCCCATTCCTTTATTCATCTGTCCATCTGTTTGGAGCAGTTATACTTGGTGAGTGGCATATCATAGACAAGGCCAATGATGACCATATAACACCTATGTCTTCTGGTGCCAAATACAGGAGATGAAATATATTTCTTCAGAGGATCAGAGCATGCCTTTTTTTTGTCATTGCTTTGACATGTATTGCATTTTTAGCTTGGTCATCAATGTATGGTAAAATGATTCGTTTTTAGAATGTTTCATGAGTGTGTGAGTAGCAAAAATATTTATTATATATATGTCTCGCAGCCAGTCGAAATGAGACGTAAGTCGCTGGACTAGAACGGAGAAATCAGGCTTTGAATGTGGTGAGGGGGGTCAGCTATCAAATTTTTGTTTATTGCAGAAATCCAAAGTACATTCATTTCTAAACAAGACAATGTTGGTCTTACCCTCGATTTATACATATTATTTGATTAAAATAGGATTTTTTATGAGATAAACATGTAGATTTATGTGTACAACTGTTCATTTATACTCAATTTACTCGGAATTCCGCTCATTTCTGAGTGGTCCCCCTTTTCCTCTTTAAACTGCAATATCTCTTGCCAGAATAGAGTTAGCTCAAAACTTTTTTCACTGCCAGAAAGAGTATGAAATACGCTATCACATGATACCAAAAACTCCATATGGCGAAAAATCGACATACGTCTCATTTTGACTGGTTGTGAGACATATATTGTTGATTTTACACAAAAATTTTTTTTTTAATGTACTGCCTATATGACATTAAAAAAAAAAAAAAAAAATCCTTCAAAGTCTCATTCCATCAGATCAGAAACACATTGAATGTAATGGAAAACTCCAGTTTCTTCAAAATTTCAATCCGATCATTTCGTATGTCTTGCATTTCCAATCTTATGCTTCTGTGTTTGTTCACAGTATTCATTTGAGAGCATCTTCCGCAGCCTGCACTTTGCACTGATGGACAATTGCTGCCGGGAATATCTTTTCTTGTCAGACTTCTTTATGGTCTCTGGCACTGGGGCTCAGAATCTCTTTGAGAACATCATGGGTAAAACTTTGACCATGTTTCTGGTGAGTATGGCGGACACCAATGCCAGGACTGAATGGCGTCACTTGTAATCCCAACATGGCCCATGACTTAGTAACATGGTGGATGAACAGTGGCTTAAAGTATTCACTCTTTTTTACTTAAGGTTTATCAGGAACGATTACTTACATATTCTTTATCATGAATCCAGTGAAATCTGAAATTCAGTCAAATAGTTCTGAAATTGCTTCTTTTTTCTATCAAGGATCACCTTAAAATAGTTAAAAGGCATGGAAAATTTCTCCATCTTCCTTCCAGTTGTATTCATCAAACTTGTTGCAGCCCATTGAGATGTGTTAAAATGCCAAAATCTTAAAATGTGAGAATCATCATTTTTCTTACTTAGGTCACATTGACACAATTAGAATACACAGAGAATTATGCCCTTTTTTTTTTTTTGTATCCTTTTCTTTTTCATATTGTTCACAGTGCAGTGTGTTCCACACTATATAAATCAGAAAGGGAGATATCTCTACAATGATGTGCCACAGTGATAACTAACCTAAGTGTTCAATACCACTACTCGAAAACTGGGAAATTCTTAACAAGCTTAACAAGCTTCAGCCTAGGAATAGGAGATAAAGGAGAGTCTGGCAGGAGTCCTAATAATTTGAAAATGTGTTTCTTTATTTCCATATAATTTGTAATCAAGCTGTTGATAGAATGACATCATATATTTATTCTGAGACAGTCACCTTTGGTATATATATATACAATTGTCCAGATTTTCAGCTAGATGATTATACTAATACTGAGTAGAAAATAAGTAATGTGTATGGATTGCACTCAAGTGTTTCTTTGGAACTATGTGACCATCAATAAGTCCAGGAAATTAGTTTATATCCCAGTCAAACTTCTTCTGAGTTCTATATAGAATAGTAGTCATGGTATTATGTGTTTACTAATCATCAGGTGTTTTGTGCTGTTTCAGAAACTGACGGAGGATAGTGTCCAGGACTGTTACGACTCTATCGGCATTTTCCTGTCAGCTCACATTGTGTATCGGTACCAGAGCCTGATGACCAAGAGAAGTGTTCCAGCTTTAGACAGGTGGGCAGGCTTCTGTCGTTGCTTTTTCTGTAGATGTACACCAATCAGGCTTCTTTTTTTCATAGTCCCTAACTCTGTAGTTATATAGTTGTGCACCAGTCTTCTCTCCCTGTCTCAGTTGTGGGCCAGTTTGTGGTAGATATTGTCCATTTCATTTTTCCTACCCCACGTCCACCTTTTCTTCACTTGTTTCTTACAATACAACGTTAGCAAGACAGCTAGGCTAGATCTTGTTATATGGCCTTACAATTTCAGTGTCTGTTTCTTCACTATTGATGGATGGTTCTCTGTCTAGAAAGTCTGATTTGTGACAAAGTTACGCATGGGCAAAATGATAAACTCTCTGTGTCGTCTGATTTAGTAGTTATGTCATTCAGAATGTATTATGACATTGGTCTCAAGTAAAGTCACAAGGAATTGATTTCCTGATGAAAATGACTGGGAATTTGCAATGTAAGTCAATTCTGGGAAGTTTTGACAAGCATGGTGTAAAATCAGGGCAGAATGGATAAACTCAAATGTGACAGCCACTTCAGGACACTGTTAATCATAGGGTAAAGCCAGAATGATTGCAGTCAAGATCAACCAATAGACTGGTTACAGAATACGACTTTGGGAAGTTTTGATAATCACAGGACTGAATCAGGCCAAAGTCACACAAAACCAGTGCTAAATCCTGTTTTTCCAAATACAGGAATTGGGACACCATCCTGGGCACTTGTTGTGGCCAAGGTTTCAGTACATTTCTCCATGAATATCCAGAGTGCTCAGTAGTAGTTTAAAATCTGTAGATATTTCTAAGATTTGTACAAATCCTCTATATGTATGGTGAGCAAGTGAAATTAATGTGATGTCAAAGTTTTCAGGTATATAGTTATTGATGTTTGAGTAAGAACATAATGAGTGCACTTTACTAAGGCGATAAAGATCATTGAGCTACACGTCCCATGCCAAGTATTCGCATTAAAAGTTAATTGCTGTGACCTTGCTCTAAGGAAGGTCCCATTTTCTTAACAGTGTCTCTTTTGGCATGTGACTTCTTTCAAGTTTTTATGCAAAATATCATATTTTACTGGATGGAGGTACTCAGCCACCTGTGGTGAAATTTCAGTATTTTGTCTCTTTGAGCAGCCAAAGTTCAGTAGTAACTTTATGCCTATTGATGTTACTGTCAAATATGCTGACCTGCTGTGATGTATTTTCTCAAATGCAGGTATTGGGACACCATTCTGGGCCACCTATGGCCGAGGTTTCAGTACATTGTCTCCATGAACATCCAGAGTGTGCGGGAGTGTGATCCCAGCAAGCTTGGACACATTGACAACAGGCCCCACTATGTGAGTATACAACTCAACCAGTGCAGGCCAAGGCAAAGATAGAATAGGGGCTTGATCTTCACCAACCCAGCTACTTCTCTTTAACAAGACACAAAGACTGCTGAATGAATATTGTAAATAACAAAAAACAAAGTATCACTTTGGTTTTCTCTGTCTGAAATTAGGTTTTAGGTAAACGTGTGGAAAAGACCTTACCAGTCTGGAAAAAAGAATGAATAATTAGGTGAACTTTTCCAGATCCCGGAAAAATACAGGAACTTTATGAGAAAAAAAAAGAGAATGCATTGGAAAGGCACAGAAAAACTTGTCTTGTCTCAGGCAATCTCATAGTTGCCAAGTGTTCCGTATAATACGGAATTGTTCCATATTTTAGCATCCGAGTCCGATAATCCATTTTTAAGGGCCAAAATCTGTATTTGCACAGTAAAAAGAAAAATATTGCTTTTTCGTGGAATAAAAAAAAAAAAAAAACTGTTGTAAAAATGTATAGTATAGGCCTAATCCAAACAGGCACGTAGACAAAAACGCCTGTTTGTTGCTCTTTGCCAGTTAAGTTATAGTTTTACACGCCACCCATAACATGACATAGAAATAAAGAGAGAAAAACTTGCCAACCATGGTTTGGCAGAGATTATTTTGCAGGGCCTACTTGGCATTCAGCTTTTGAATCGCCGATTGGGCTTTAGATCTAGGATTGTGGGCGAGATAATGTGCTCAGCTGTTCAGTTTAGTTGTTCTTTGTCAGTGAAATTCTTAGCAACTTGTGCCAATAGATTTAGCAACACGGATAGGCTTTGGCTATTTTATTTTTACTAGCAGAGCGGGTTGAAAACCGAGATCGACAGATCTAGATCTAGCCTAGATTCTAGATCTATCCTATGTGCTGCGAAATCTGCGCTTCTTTTTTTGGCTACTCAGCCGAAATCTCGCAAAATCCCGTTCCTGTAATCAAATTAGGAATTAATCACTCTCTCGAGATCAGAAGGGGATTCCCCTGGGTGCGGGAAAAACGGATAGATCTAGATCCCGTACAAGATAGACTAGACCCTTTTTTTAGCCTAGACCATCTTAAATAAGTAGTCCTGTGAACTGTGAATTATGTGATTGTTACATGAATCACCCAGGCCTAGATCTATTGATAGCCTGACTATGACCACTGAGTCACTGGGCACTTGTCTTCTTTTGAGCATTTCTTTAAAGACAAAATATTTAGGCCAAGATGTCTAAAAGAGCGGAGGCGATCATAATCCTGATTTTGATCCTAGATCGACAACGACAACTCTTTTCAGTCTTAGACTAGTTGAAAGCATCCATCTATTTTTCTGTCTGCTGTACTAGCAGGACAATTGGACTAAGAAAAATGTTTGACCACTAAGCATTGCTACAGGCAAGATGATTTTTTTTTTCTTTCATTTTTATTATTCAATTATTCAATTTCTCTTTAAAATTATAAAATCCAGCCAAGAGAAGTATTTTTTTTCTCTGTTAATTACCAAAAACCCTTCGGCTTAAGGGGGGCTCTGTCCCTGGATCCTGCCAGGGGCCTATAGCAGCCCCTGCACCCCGGCTGGTATGTGCGTTCCTTATTTAAGTTTTGGAAAGTTGGCAAATATATAAGAAAAGTGTTAAAAACAGGGACAGAGTGTTTTTTTTTTTTTTTAAAGATGAAGGTCCATTTCAGATAACTGGAGGCTTGATGGGATTTTTTAAGCCTTACTAATCACAAGTTAGTCCTTGCAGGTCTGATGTGAGATTTTAGTGTTAAGTTCTAGTACATGCATTTTGATACAACTGTAATTGTCACTTTATGTAGGTGAAAACGAAAGTGCCTTTCCTGCTAAAGCACACCCTGAGAGAATACCAGCATGTAGGCTTAGACTGGCTGGCAACCATGCATGACAAACGTCTTAATGGAATTCTGGCTGATGAGATGGGATTGGGTAAAACAATTCAAACCATCGCCTTGTTGGGCCATCTAGCTTGTGAGAAAGGTATGAGAAGTTAATCTCCTTAAGATTGTTCTTTTTTATTTTTAGATCATTTGCATGTTACAATTTTTGTTAATGTGTATTTTCAGTGTTTCAGAAGATTTATGTGTTTCTGTAAATAATGTTGTGCCTAAGGGAGTCTTGAATAAAGGAGATATTATTTTCCCATCAAGGAGATGTCCATTTTGGGCAATACCCTCAGCTTCAGTCACTATCTTTTTAGAATAACATTCTTGCAAAACTCTGTCCATATAAAAAAAAAAAAATTCAAGTAACAAGCCCAGCTCACAACCATATCACTTGTTTTTGAGTGTTGTGGTTTTATTTCAGAGGGCAATATCAAAGTTTGTTTAAAACTCTTAGCAGTGTTGTAGTCATTGCTGAGGATCCTGTCCCAAACAACATTAAGGTTTTCATGGTATTGTGTCATAAGAGTAGTGTGTTTGGCATCTACATATTTCATTACTCCTGTTTTAACCTCTTATTGCTTGTTGTTAGTTTGGGATCGCTGAACATGATTTACATTTTCAGTAATTATCATTAGTAATTACTTTATCATTTGGCAATAACGGAGATGCCACTCTGGAATTTTTGCAGGAATTTGGGGCCCTCATCTTATTGTTGTCCCAACGAGTGTGATGCTGAATTGGGAAATGGAGTTCAAAAAATGGTGTCCAGCTTTCAAAATACTCACTTATTATGGTAGTATTAAGGAGAGGAAACAGAAAAGACAGGTAGGTGCTGTTGGTTAACTCATTTCTGTGGCAGAGAAATATTTGAAGCACTAAAACTGCAGGTTGCATTTTTGAATGACTGCTTTTGATTATTTTTCTATCTTATCAGTGTAATTTGAAATTCTATATGTCTGTAGGCTTTTACATTGCTTTGTTCTATCTTCTTTTAAGCTGAGATGAAGTGGAGCAGTGTTTAAATGTTTTCTTTCTTTGACTTTAAGATTTACAATGTCATACTTGACGTCATCGGCCATTTACCAAGGTAGTTCTCACTTCAATATGGGACACTACAGTGACCATGGCCGTAGAATATATCGCTTTGTTGATAGGGTCATAGAAGACAATATCTCTATGACTTTGAGAAACTTAGATACATCTACATAGCTATTCTAATGATTTTTGAAAATAACTCTTTTCATATACAGTGCAATGGAAACAATATCAACTAAAGAAGTTCATTCAAGCATTTGCAATGATGACCCTGCAGTGAGTTGAGAGAATGTATATGCAATAATTTTCAAAGGTTTTAAAAACTACACAAATGTTCAAATGTTTTTTTTTTATTTTGTTTTTGTTTTGTCTATAGGGATGGACAAAGACAAATGCTTTCCATGTCTGTATTACCTCCTACAAGTTGGTTGTGCAAGATCATCAGGCGTTCCGTAGAAAAAAGTGGAAGTATTTCATTCTGGATGAGGTATGTGTTCTTGGTCATTCAGATCAGTAAGATAATTACATTACCATTTTACAGGAACATATACTTTTGCATTGAAAGTAATATGATTAAAAGAAAGGTCATAAATTTTAATAAAATCATAATTGTATGTTTTTTTCATAGCATGTTTTCAATACATTAGTTTGTATTTTATTTCCGTACAGGCTCAGAATATCAAGAATTTCAAGTCCCAGCGCTGGCAAATGCTGTTGAACTTTTCCAGTCAGCGTCGCTTGCTTCTTACAGGAACACCCTTGCAGAATTCCTTAATGGAACTGTGGTCACTGATGCATTTTCTCATGCCCAATGTATTCCAGTCCCACTCAGAGTTCAAGGAGTGGTTTTCCAATCCTCTTACTGGCATGATAGAAGGAAGTCAGGAGTATAATGAGAGCTTGGTCAGACGGCTGCACAAGGTTTGTGAGAGTAGAATACAAGATTTTGGGAAAAACATGATTTCTTATGTCATTAACCCTTTACCTGACACAGCCCTTGTGGACCATTCTCAAATTTCACTTATAGGGACATAACTATTCCACAAAGGAAAAATTACACCAAAAATTTTATTTGACATTAGACCACACAAGCTGTATATGCAACTGCGTGCAAGTTTCTATGGCAGTCAGACAACCAGATCAAGTTGATTCAGGCATAAAATCATGGATATTATGTGTGTACTAAAAGAGAACCCATAACTTCTGTGGGTGATTTTTTAAAAAAAAAAAAAGGTCAAGCTGAGACTGTCCCGCGACTTAAAATGTATGGCAAGTGTGCACACCTTGATGGTGGTATTTTGCATGATTAAAGTGAATGTTGCTCTAAGAAAACATTTTTGGTGTTTAGAATGTCATTCTGTGGACTGTGCTATTCGGATCAAACACTCCCGAGTTTAACATCCAGTTATTCTTTTTTAGGATAATGTCAAACACAGTATGCTTTTTTTGGCTTTACGTAAGGAGAAACACAGATCTTCATGCAATAGTGTCATGTGCTAAATTTCAGATGGATACATTCAGTAGTTTTCGAGCCGGTAAGCCTGTTATGGGTTTTGTTGCAGATTTATCTGTGTGTATTTCCATCATAAAGCCGAGCTGTTACTTTAGATAAATCTGCACAAGCTCCTCTATGTCACAAAACTATTGTTCCAACTTTAAAAAATCACAGAAACCTCAATTTTGAACCAGTTTTATTCGAATCAAAACTCCTAGAAAGCATGAACTCTCTACACATGATTTCCACCATGCACAGCGTGAGATTTGCAGTAATAATGTGAGTGTCGGTGGAAAGAAGATATAAGTGTGATGCAGCAATGTCTTGCAGCAATTATACCAGTCTACCGGTTGAGGCGACTTGCGGCGTCTGTCAGTTAAAGGTTAAATCGATAACGCTATTCACTGTTACTGTTATCTGGGAGGCATGTAAGTTCTATAGGCCCACAGTGAAAAGTCTTAGTCCTAAATTTCCTACCCACTGTAACAGGGTCAACCAGGAAGTGAGGCAAACATACAGCTGAGACTAGGCCAAGGACATGAAGATGGCATTTCTCAAAGTATTGGTTGACTATTGAGGGTTAAAGTAAGAAATACAGCACTGTAAAACTGAAACTTGTGAACTGCAGTAACCATGTGAATGTTTTTTATTGCCAGTAGTTTAGAAATAGTTATAATATATATATTTAGAGAGAGAGAGAGTACTCGTAGGTTGTCACATGCTGTCTTAGTAATACTCAGTAAATGTGTTGTCTTAAAGAAGAAAATTTGAAATTAGGAATATCCATTCTCAGGTTTTGAGGCCTTTTCTTCTTCGACGATTGAAGAATGAGGTAGAGAAGCAAATGCCTCAGAAGTTCGAGCATGTTGTCATGTGTCGCCTGTCAAAGAGGCAGCGCTATCTATATGATGACTTCATGTCGCAAGCAAAGTATGTATTTTCTTGATTTGGGCTATCTGTTATGGTTGTTTGAATGGTAATTTTTTTCTGTAGATGTATAAGAGCCATTCTTAAAAGGTTGCCCATAACTGCACTACCCTCTCTTCAGGTTCACAAAAAGAAAGAACAAAACCAAAATTTTCTTTTTACTCCTTGTATGTCCTACACTTACATTAAAGAGACAGAATTAACAAATCTATTAAGGGGGTGCTCGGGTGAGGTTTTCACCAATTTTGGGTAAAAATATCGATTTTCAAATTTTATCAGATTCGTGTACTTGAATATGTCTAGAACAAATATACCAAGGTGTCAGAGTTCATTTCTACCGTTTTCAGCCTCAAAATAGCCTTTGAATGTACCTACCCCCTCCTAGCAGAGTGAAAAAGGATCTCAAACT
>JBCAUA010674511.1:0-15570 GCA_038406235.1 Peronia verruculata
GGTCTTTTCCCTCTCCTTGAGAATCTAAGGGAAATTATTGGGTGTTTCCAACTATAGGAGTGTTTTTCGCTCTTACCAAACACCCACCTTGATGACACTCTTAATTAACTTGCTCTCACTATAGAGCTGTAGTGCTTCAGCTATCAAATTTGTTTGATGACGCAGTGATAGGCAGGCAGTGACCGCCTTAACACAGAATTAACTTACTGTACCATTAATTCAAAGAGGTAAAACACCTCGTTCGAGTGTCTTCCAGCGAAAATAATCTATTGCGTGAAAAAGAGTAGGCTTTTGAGCCTACATTATTCATTTTATTTGTTTCATTTTAATGTTACCGGCTTACAATTTGAACCGAGGTCTTCTGACAGTCTTTAGCACAGATTTAAGGGTATATCGAACATGACTTCAACAAAAAAGCTTCAAACCGGACAAAATAGGCAATCCAGCTAAATGGACAACAAACTTTGAATAGAGAGAAGAGCAAAATAAGACGAGGAGGAGGAGGAAAAGAAGAAGGAAAAGTAGAGAGAGAAGAACGAGAAAAAGGTGAAAAAGAAGAAGCAACAGAAGGGGATCAGGAAAATAATCATCGTCAATAATCAATACAACAAAAATAATAAGGACAAAAACAACGACGACTTTTTTTTTTACTTAAGCCGTTCAACACTGAGATACTAGGATTGTCTCGGGTTTGAGTAGCTGCCTGTTTTTTGTTAGAACTTTTGTAGGTGGAAATTTGGAATTTGAAAATTCTGCCCGAACAGCTGCACCCAGCCTATTCTTTTATCGATTTGGAAATGCCAGGATTTTTTTTTATGTGCAAAACGTACACATGGGACCTTCGAAATATATTTGCCCTTATCCGAGAAGGCTCGAGTCTGGTTTCCATACCCAGAGGAACATAGCCAGGGGACCCTTTGATTCACTGAAAAAAAAAAAAAAACTATAATAAAAAATGCAGTTTTCGCTGCCGTCACCTCCCACACCAACTTGAAAACAAGAAGAAGAAGAAGAAAAAGGTGATTATTCAATGACGAAACACATGTAAAACAAAAACAAACTAACAGACAAACAAACAACTCTAAATTTTGATTAGATCGAGTGTAGTTTTACAGCAAATTATTTAACTAGACCGGTAGGCCTAAAATTATTAGTACTATCCTCAAGTCCCTGTAGTTAACTTGACTTTTTTGTCTAGTTCAAAATAATATTTTATCGCAACAAAGTTGCTTAATTAAATCAGAGCAAAATAGTGGCTCTCCCTTTTTCTTTCATACTTCATTTTATCTATTTATTTTTTAAATGGACGTACGGTCTTTTGTAGAATGACTCCTACGTTCTTTTTAAGCCCTTCCATCACTCGGGGACGGCTGTCCCTAGGTCTCCTCGCCCACCCATACAATGTACAGGTAAGGTAAAGTAGGTCAGAGAGTGACACAGCGGTCGTGCCGGGACTTCCAGTGCGCGTCACCAGCCAATCGCAGTTCTCCTTTCGAAAGCCAGGAAACAGAAACAAACATGGCGTGGAGTAGAGAACTGCTACCGTTGTGTCTGTTGTTGTTGTTAACAACAATTTTGTCCACTTCTAATGGACAATCGGTGTCTGTTGGACTAAACGCCTTTGAATCCTTGGAGGGTTTGGGATGTACGCAGGTAAGGGGGAAAAATTCCTTTATTTTACAACTATTTGCGTAATCCGATAGGTGAGATATGCAGGTGATAATCCAGGTGTGTGTTAGCACTTCCGCACTCTCTTCATGGCCACAATAATATCCATTATGACTTCGATTCATCGCAATTTTCAGATTTCTTGCGTTATATTATAATATGTCACATCTGTTCAGTTCATTACATCTAGGATTTTGCGTTGATTGTGTTGGAAATGGATTTTTTTTTATGGACAAGATCAAATTTAATAGCTCAATTCTCATCACAATTCACATGAATGTGAACGAAAGAAAACAAAGACAACGTTACATTACAGCTCGATGGTGAGGAAAACGGGGTATTGTAATGAAGAACGTAAAACATTATCACTATTTTGAGGAAACAAATGAAAATACCTGGAAAGATAGATGAAGTAAAAACCAAAACAACAACAACAAAAACAACTGCAGTTAAATGGGACCCTATCTCTTTTGTTTTTAGTAAAAAAAAAAAAAAAATACAAAAATTGCTATCCCAAGATTAGATCTAGAATAGTTAGTTTATCATAAATCACAGAAATCAGTAGGAATTGCAGTATAGCCAGGTATCACCGCTGCTGCTGTTGTTAGTTTTTCTTTCTTTTATTTAACCAGATCTAGTCTAATACTCTTGGTGTGACAAACGAAGCTGTAACAGGTTACATCAACTCATTTATGATAAGGTAGAAACCAGTCAGAAAAAAAAAAAAAAAGACGTAATAAACTGTCTGTGTTTTTCTAAATTTAAAAAAATAAAATACTCACAAAGGCCAGTTAGAATTAGAGTCTTCAACGATGACACAGTTTGAGAGAAAATGGGCCCACCATCATGTCTTGCCCAAGTTTCGGTGATCTATGTATGTTATGCAGTCGTAATAGTCTTTGAATGATACTTTGCATCCAGTATAACTGGAGTTTGCTTTGTTTTCAGCTTTGTTACATCAGGTTATAAAATAATAAATTAATGTGTGGTGTCATGGGCTAACGGTTAGGCCGTCAACTCGAGATCTGAAGTTCCGGGTTCGAATCCTGACAGGTCCCGACATTTTGTCCTTGGGAAAGTCAATTAACACACATTTCCTGACTCCACCCAGGTTTGAATGGGTACCCGACTATAGACAGTGATTAATATTGTTAAATTGATACGGATTTGAGCGCCTAACAGGCAGCCACCTTGTATGTTTCCCAGGAAGCTGAGAACGTTCATGAGTGTCTTCTTTCGGTCTGTTGGGGTAATAATAGATTGTAAAGCACTTAGAGCCTGTTATTGTGGGGATAGACGCTATATGAACACTCTCTATTATTATTATTATTATTTATCCCATGTACTACCTACTACAATCTTGTGTTGACCTTGTTGGAAATACTTGTCAGTGGACATTTTATTATTATAAATGTAGATCTGATTTTTGTCTTCAAGCATTCGATGCCCATATTTTACTCTAGCCAGGGAGGGAAAAAAAAGACAATTGTAGTGCCAGCACTTCTTTAGAGTTCAGAAGATGCTTCTAAACTCCTCAATTAGAAAACTAATGGACATATGTGTACAATAGACCAAAACAATAAAACATGTCACACTTCTCTATACCTGAGTAGATTTTTGTACCAGGGCAAGCACTTGAGGGTGTCCTGATTTTTTTCTTGATTGATACATCTTATGAATACAGTAGCATAAACAAACTTCAATCTCATCATAGTATCATGTCCTCTGACACAGTTTTAAGAGAATTTCAATATATGTGCGAAGAAAGAAACATTTTTGTCTTTTATTCCACTCTCAGTAAAAGTGTCCTTCCATCATCTCTTTTTTGGGTTTTTTTTTTTCTTTCCCTTATCCTCTGTTCCTGTATGATACCTTGAATGATACTATCATAACTCATGGTACTGGCCAAGCCTCACATTCTGTCTTTGTTGTCAAATTGTTATATAATATAATAACAGTAATAATAGATAGTATTTATTTAGCACTTATTCCTGTTCAAGAACAGGCTCTAAACACTTTACAACTCACTATTACACTGACAGACACAAAGGAGATACTCATAAACACCCTCAGCTTCCTGGAAAGTATTCAAAGCGGCTGCCTGTTAGACACAGAAATTCTTATCAGTTTAACAGTGCCAATCACTGTCTATAATCTGGTATGATAAACCTGGGTCAAGTCAGGAAATGTGAGTAAATTGTCTTTGCCAAAGGCAAAATATTCAGACTAGTCAGGATTTTGTCAGAATTTGAACCTAGAACTTTAAGATTTCAAATCTGACAACCCAACCACTAGGCAATATCAATTCAATTGTTTCTGGTTATCAAAGAGAA
Source organism: Peronia verruculata (assembly GCA_038406235.1). NCBI lineage: Eukaryota > Metazoa > Mollusca > Gastropoda > Systellommatophora > Onchidiidae > Peronia > Peronia verruculata. Next base: position 4,002 of record JBCAUA010674511.1, read on the forward strand.
CATCAGGTTCTCACAGAGCCACATCATTGTGTCAAATCCTCTGTCATTCGTAGGTTCAGCTCATTTCATTGTTAGAATAAACTTCATGACAGACATATTATATATAATATATAATTATGCTAATTAAAATTAGTTATGTCTTGCAATACTGTGTGTCTAGAGGAACATTTTATCATGAGGTGTGGCACCATGAAATCAGGAGCTCGTCAAATTTTGAGCATTTCCCCTTCTGGGTGTGAAAAATTTTTGTTCTACTCTAGATTTGTGGCCATAGCTAATCAAGTGATTTTGTTTTAACTCTTCTCTTGTGTTTTACCAATCTGCTGCTAGAGCATGAAAACCCTAAGGAAGTTTTATTTCTACAATCTCAGCTTATGTGCTTCAGTGTTTGTGATTCTTACTTAACATTTTTTTTTTATTGGAGAATCTTATTTTTTTCATATGAGACATGACGCGATGAAATCAGGCGCTCGTCAAATTTTGAGCATATATAGAGTTATTGGTATCACTGTGAAGATTATTCATTTCCTTTTCAGTGTGTGAAAAAAGTATTGGTCTACCTTAAGTAGTTGAGATATTGACAACTAAAGATGATGGGGATGACCTGTTGCTGCAGCTGAATTTAGTGAGAAAATGGCCGACCACTTTTGTAAATCCGTCTTTACCTTTGTTAGTCCATGCCTCTGAATTAGAATTTTTGGGCCTTTACTCGCTCCATTTCAGTCAGTTGAACTCTGAAATGCATTTTTAGATTGATATAGAAGGATTTGGTGAAGAAAAAAAAAATACATTAAAAATTCATTTACTGTTGAATAACACCTGATTCTCTGGTCGGCTCAGTTTGACGAGCGCCTGATTTCATTGTGTCGCATCTCATATATCTCTCTGCATTGCCCATCCAGTTTCCTTTCATTTGATATAAAATATGCAAGGCTTATGCTAATACTTTGTGATTCAAACAGTTTTATACCTGTTATTCCCCACTAGAAACGTTTTTCAAAAACTGATTGTCTGATCCCCAAATTGTTCCTATCTGAAAAAAGTTCAAACACTTTTTGTCTCAGTATCTCAGAAAATGTTGTAAAGGCAAAAATTGTTGTATCATGGAGCAACAATGGTATTTTATTGGGCACTTTTATTGGGCAAAATGGTCACGCAGGGTATTCCATTCTTTTGCAGTTCAAGGCCATCATCATGGAGGCCCACTTGGAGGAGACTTACCGCAGTGCTCAAGCTCTGACTGTGTTTGTCTTCAACGACACAGCATACGCTCGTATGCCACCTAACCGGCAGGGAACTTTGTACGAGTTTCAAAGTGGATCTGGAGGCAACAATCTTGGGGCTAGAGAGTATGTCAGCTCTTTTACCAGTAAGTGTACAGAATACAGACAGGCACAAGACTATTGGGTATCAGCGCACAGTTGTCATAAGTTTTCTTCAACCACAGAAGAATTAAAAAAGTTACACCAAATTACATTGAAGTAATGCAGGCGATAAAGGCAACTTTCCTTTCACCGCAGAGGAGTTCAATACTTACACCAAAAACACCAAAACCTTATCCAGTATGAGGTACCGAATAGTCACTTTGATAAATATATTGACAAGACTGGCAACAAGAATGAAAAAACCTGGAAAAAAAAAGAAAGATATCAATAAAAGGCATGGATAGTAAAAAAAAGAAAAAGAAAAAAAACCAGCTGAAAAGGGATGTTGACAAACAGAATAAAAATATAAAGGAATAATAATATTTGGTATATAGTCATTGTCACTGAAATAATAAAATAGATATAAAGATACTGACAAAGAGAAGAAAGATGTAAGAGAATAAAAATATCGACATAAAGGCATGGGCGATGAAAAATATATGAGAAGAAGAATACTGACAGAGACAACAAAAATATATGAACTATAATTATGGGAAAAAAGCAAAGTGAAAGATAATGGAGATACTTTAAAGACATTGAAAAGACAATATTGACAATGGAAAGTATAAGAGAATAAGGATATGGAGAAGGAGGGAAGAGAGAGTGTAGATAGAGAGACTAGTATAGTGACATGAAGACATGGACAGTGAAAAATATAGCGTAAGGATGTCATATTGACCAGATAAGAAAGGGAATAAAAGGAATAAGGAGAGAAAGATATGGCTGAGTAAGTTTTATGAAGATATAAGAGAATAAGGATGCTGACAAGGAGAATGAGATTACCTATTAGAGAAAAGGAATAGGCATAAGATTGCAAAGAGATTGCATTGAAAAGGTTTTTATTGATAACTAGGCAACAAAGATGACAAATCTTAGAGAACCATCATATTGAGAAAAATAAGCCAAAAGAGTGAATTAGCTTAATTATTCACAGTATCGAGAGCTGTGGAGACGACGGCCTTCAGTGACAGCGCCCCCTACATGTCCAACTCCGTCCAGAACCGCAAGCTTTTCTTGAACAGTCGAGTTCTCAGATATGGGGTGAGTATGATGTAGAGATGTAGAGGGTGCTGGATTTTTGTTTCAAGGCACCTGAGCACACAATATTCTTCCCAACCATAAGTTGAGAAGGTAGACAAATACAGACCGTACTGTCTTAACCCTTTGAGCCCTGATCCCCTGGACCACTCTTTCCCTACTCCAATGGGCTGACAAAAGAACACTTTTTTTTTTTCATGCTGTCCCCAGAGCACATAGAACTGATTAACTTAAGTGTTATCTAGATTTACTAAAAAATCTGCATTGATTGTTGTAGGCCTAAACGTATTTACCCCCTTAACCATCTGAAAACGTGTTAGGAGGCCACGCCCCTTTGCTAGTGGACGAGGGCTAGGGAATATGGATCTAAGAATCTCGTCAACTTCACTATCACTTTCAAAACTATCTCTAGTTTTACTTTCCACCTTGCTGTCAGGATAGCCCTGATCAAAAGTGACTTTGCCATCATCCGAATCATTTAGCAAGAGAATTACATCTTGATCAGTTGTTAATTTTTGCTGTGTGCACTTATATTTCCTGAACTATTTTCATGTTGGAAACAATCAGTCATCTATCACAAAAGATGTTCATAACATGGTCAATCGGGGCAGCCATTAATTACCACAAGTGATGCAGTCCTTGATGATATATGATGTCATTAATTAATGTTATTGGAGGGCTCATGCGGATGCGAGAAATGAGGTAAATTACCCTGACCTATATATCAGTCTGTTGGGCATCATCCATTTATGGAATAGATCGCTATATCAATCTTCTGGGTTCAAAGAGTTAAATATTGATTATGCACAAGTTGAAATTAACTTTGTTTGTCCTGAAATTAAAATCCATTCACGGTTGAGGGGATAGCATAATATGTACATATACATATAGTATAAGATACATTCATATCTGCATACAGACAAAAACACCATATAAGCATCAGAGCAAGAGAGATTCAAAAAACATTGTCTCAGCTGCATAAATGGATGTGTTGTTGTTGTTGTGTTGGGGTTTAACGATACATCAGCACGATTACGGCAATATTGTGTCAAACACGGTAATGCATGTATACGTTTACACGCCAAGAAGAGAAAAGGAAAGAGAGCAGGACAGAAGACAGGAGCAAGGAGAGAGAGAAGAGATGTCTCCCATGGAATGTCGAGGGTGGCACTCCATGGAAGACACTCCACCAATGGCGGGCTTGCACCACCTGCAGGTGGGAACAGAGAGCCTACATATATGCCCCGGATGACTCATGGCAGAGATACATTTCTGTAGGTGTAAGGCTCATGATTAGATCTTACATGCAACAAATGTCCTCTTTTTTGGGGGATACTTGGGTCAGTAATAAAGTCGGTACATTAAGTCTTTGTGAATTTTTTAAGCTTTGATTTACAGACTTCCTGGTGCAGATTTTTGATGTGCCCATGATTTCCTTTGAGAATGTTGTTCAATGCTCTTTTATATGTCCCGCTCAAGCTGTAATACAAAATGTTATCACACTTTAAGGGTTGTGTTTATAAAACATAATAATCAAGGTGTCATTTATTTCAATTAGTTTTAGTTCTCTAATGAATACATGGTGTATATTGTATATTTTGCGTGATTGTTCTATGGAATTAGATTATTGTATTTCTCTGAGATATTTCTCCTATTTGCAAAGTATTATTTCGTTCACATAATGTACCTCTCCATCCCTCTATACCCCATCAAAGTTAAAAAAGCTGTGGTTTAAGCCCAGCATTCCTCTCTAAGTATTGAAGAAGTTAGGAAACAGTGACAGATAAAGGCTAAGTGCATTGATAGACAAGATTTCAAGGTAGTTTGTGAGCCATTTTCCGGTTGTAGATGTAGACATTTTAACACAAACTTTCAGGACAGTTTTTTCACCAAAATATAGCATTTGAGTGCAGCTGCTTGGTCTGTTCTGTGCAAAATATGTCCAGAGAAATGTGCTATGAAACAGGATTATGACAAGATTTATTTATCATTGGTAGGCAGAAAATTTTTCTCACTGTTGATGAATGTAACATGGTAGTAGCACATAAGACATATGTACATTCACATAGATCTTTATATGTCCATTATTCATGTATGTTCACCTTTAGTGTGCCTTTTGTATATATACTCTCATATATACCTGTTCGCATACATCTTATATGCAAAGACCCTTACATTTGCACTCATGTATACCCTTAAATATACATTACATAGGCATTCACGTACACCTTTAAACATACATACACACTATATATATTATTTATGCCTAGTAATATATATTTATATAATCTCATTTGTTATGCATGTATATATATATAGTTACAAAACTGAAATTTAACCGTTTTCATCTCTGCAGAATGTGGCTAGCGGTATTCCTGGACCAACGAGATATTTCTGCAATGGTGCGATGGTCATCCGACCGAATATCCAGGCTGGACAGCACGTCATCCACATCATTGACCAAGTGCTGAACATGCCGTATGAACGTAATGCATTGGCATATGTGTCAGGATACAACCCAGACTTCAAAACGTGAGCACAGTCCTGACATACATTGAAATAACACATATTTCTCAGGTTATAAGAATTTCACCACCTCATCAAATACAGTAGATCACACTTAAACCAAAAACAGCTGAACTGAAAGAAAAATTAATCCCCGGTTTTTTGTTTCTTTTTCTCTTATACTGAATGGATTTATGTAGTGAAGGTGTGATCAGAAATTGGGTCATGCATTTGGGTGTGTCTGGAGGTGACCAGCTATGGGAGCGAATCAAGTAGGAAAAGAGTTACGTGGATCACACTGTATTTAAAAGGTGGTCTGATATCTTTGCTTGTACATCATGGAAATTGAAAGAATGTTCATCTCTGAATAAGAAAATATTGTCTTATGGGCTGATTATAAGTTATACAGAATGTTGGGAGGTGAATGAAATTTTTATATTTAATGTTCAATTTTTCTGTTTTTAATCATGATTTTAGTAAGTGCTAAAGGGTCATCTTCTGTCTCTTCAGTTTGTAATATCTGTGGCTACAACTAAGTAAAATAAAAAAATTTATGGCACCAAAGCATAATTGTCTCACAGCCAGTCGAAATGAGAAATAAGTCACTGGGCTAGAAAAAGAAATCAGTCTTTCAATATAATGGGGGGTGGTCAGACATCAAATTTTTTTTATTGCAGAAATCGAAAGTACATTCATTTCTGAACAAAACAGTATCAGTCTTACCCTCGATTTATAAATATTACTTCATTAAAATCGGGTTTTTGTGAGGTAGATTTATGTGTTCAACTGTTCATTTAAACTCAATTTTCTTGGAGTTTTGATCATTGCTGGGGGTCCCCAGATATTGTGCAATATCTCTGGCTAGAATAAATCTAGCTTCAAACTGTTTCCACCACCTGAAAGGGTATGAAATAAGCATTCACCTGATACCAAAATACCATATGGTGAAATATTGACATACATCATATTTTGACTGGCCCAGAGACTATTATTTGTCATTACTATTATCATTATAGTTTTTTTTTTTTTCTGATTGTACTTATGACTCACTGTGACCAGCTGCATGATTTTCTTTGTCCATTTCCACTTGCATTATATATAAAAAACCCTCCTCTGTCATGGCAGGTATCTGTTTTACACCTACCTGATGGAGTTCCTGCAGAGATTGCCCCAGGAAGATGGGGAATATAACTACAACAAACAGGTCCAGGAAGTTCTCAAAGGCAGCCAGGTTACATTCTTCATGCCGTCCGATGAAGCCATCAATCAGATCCCTACGCAGAAACTGCAGGAACTTCAGGGGAACACTAGGCAGATGCTCGACGTAGGTTACGGCTACGTTTTTGATACATCTTTCAACTGTCCCTTATTGAGGATTATTCCTGTCGCTTGATTTACTTCCAGCAGCTTCATGTTTCCGATTCTTGTCACCTATGTTCAATTTCTTTCCCGGTGACAATAGTTGTGTATAAGAGTTAAAACAGTTTATCCCTGATGACAAAGGTTGTGTAGAAGTATGAATTTCTTTACCTCTGACCACAAGAATTCTGTATGAGATTTAAAAAATGTATCTCTAATGACAAGTGCTGTGTATAAGAATTAAAAGTTTATATCTCACGACAAGAGATCTGTATATGAGTTAAAGAATTTATCTCTCGTGACAAAAGTTGTGTACAGGAATTTAAAAGTTTTTATCTCTGATGACAGCTGTTTGGACATGAATGAATGAATTTTTTTTTGATGACAGAGGTTCTGTAGAATGATGAATCAATGTATCAGTAATGATAGCAGTTGTGTATAAGAGTTCAAAAGTTTATCTTTTGATGACAACAGTCATGCAAAAAAAGTCAAAAGTTTATCTTTGATGACAACAGTTGTGTAAACAAGGTCAGAAGTTTCTTTGACAACAGTTGTGTACACAACTTCAAAAGCTTATCTTTGATGACCACAGTTGTGTATACAACTTCAAAAGTTTATCTTTGATGACAACAGTTGTGTATACAACTTTAAAAGTTTATCTTTGATGACAACAGTTGTGTATACAACTTCAAAAGTTTATCTTTGATGACAACAGTTGTGTATACAACTTCAAAAAATTATCTTTGATGACAACAGTTGTGTATACAACTTCAACTTTGATGACAACAGTTGTGTATACAACTTCAAAAGTTTATCTTTGATGACAAAAGTTGTGTATACAACTTCAAAATTTTATCTTTTATGACAACAGTTGTGTATACAACTTCAAAAATGTATCATTGGTGACAATAGTTGTGTATAAGAGATCAAGATGTTATCTCAAGAATTATCTATAGTTGCCGATAAGAGTTTGGGGCTCTCTGTATCTCTGATAACAACTGTTCAAAGAAGGTATGGAGAATTATTTTTGTTTTGTTCCCCAATGGATCAATTTACATTTTCCACAGATCATCACCTTGCACATCGTGCCGAACAAAGTGCTCTATACTTCATTGGTCAACCACAACGAGCGCTTCAATACACAGTTTGACTCGGGCAATGTTGTCTTCAGGAAAAATTTCTACAGAGAATCAGGTGTGTAACAGGTTAGGTTAGCCAGCACATTTCTGTACTTGCTGTGGTACAACATTATCAGTTTGCAAATAAGACTATGACATAGAGGCAGGCCTGAGATTTAGCAAGCCAGGCTAAGCAGCCAGCCGGGCTCCCAACCTGGGAAGTTCAGGTTACCAGAAAATGTTTCAGGTTGCCAGACCCTTTGATCGAAAATGCAGTTCTGTGTTAAATTGTCTTACTATTGCTAATAAACAATACTTTCAACAACAACACTGTTTCTGCTGATTATTTTTAGCAAACAACTTTATTCTCTGTTTTTATTGATATACCGTACTGCACAAAATCTCGACCAATGGTGGTAATTTTTAGGTCACCAACCGGGCGAGTGGTGCCGTAAATCGAGTTCGCCAGACACCATTTTTAGGGGCCATTGGCGAGTTGGCGAATGTTAAGTCTCAGGCCTGCATAGAGGTTGTGAGATTTTGTCTCTTGGTTACACATCTGAAATTTGACGTTAAAATCAGTCGCTCGTCAAACAGAGGAGATTGAAGTTAATCACGTTTTTCAACAGTGAATGAATTTTTATGACATTTTTTTGTCCACAGAACTCTTCTACACCAATTTAAAAATGCACTTCAGGGTTATATTTTGCTGAAATAGATTGAGTAAAAGGCCAAAAACTCTAAATAAGTGCCATGGCTTTATAAGGAAAAATAAGGATTAACAAACTTGATAGGCCATTTTCTCATTAAATTCAGCCGCAGCAACAGGTCACATCCATTGTCTTTAATTTGCTAATATCTCGACTTCTTCTTAAGGTAAAACAAAAATTTTTCACACAAAGAAAGGGATGTGAAGAACCTTCAAAGTGATACTAGTAACTCCATGTTATAATATGCTCAAAATTTGACAAGAGCCGGATTTCATCATGTCGCATTTCATATCCCAGTGACACTTTTGTAATTGATATCTTCCTTTTTCTTATTGACAGTTGGAAAATGTCTATATATTTTGAACTTGCTTTGCACAAAATACAAAGGAAATATATTTAGGCCAACTGTGAATAAGAAATAAAGAAATTATTTTTAAAAATCTGTTATTTGTTGTAGTACTGTTTTAACCAGGCAATTGGATCTTGTTAATTTAATGGCTGTATCATCTCAGTTTTGTTTCCCTCATCGTTGTATGAATTTTACTCTGGGGTCCACCATCTTGTCTGATGATATCAGGAAGGTTGCTGTTCGAATGTGAGATGACAGAAATGTGTAGTCACTTTAAATATCAAACCTCTTATTTAAGTGAAATATCAAACCTCTTATTTAAGTGTATGTGACGGGAGCACTATCAGCTGGGAGAGCAGTGACTGCACTCATCAACTTTGCTAACATGACGGTGCTGAATGGCGTGGTGCACCAGATTGATGCGGTGCTCGGCTTTGTCTATAAATCAGTGATTGAAGAAATAGCAAGTGACCCACTAACTCAGTGAGTACTGACAATGACTTAAATAATGAAGCTTTTCAAACATCGCTTTATCAAACTTGCGATTTCCAGTTTCTTAGAATGTCTTCACCTGGCTGGAAATCTGATCTATCACCACACTTGTGTGACTTCTTAGAAAAGAGGGCTAGGGTAAATCACAGCATTTTCTTGCATTAGTAAATCATAGCTTGACACATAGCTTGACAAACTGAACTTACCTCACAAAAAAAAACAATAGTAAGGGGACATAGTCATGTCTCAAGAGTCATAGATAATTATGGCAGCCTTTATCATATTTTCTTTTTTCCTTTCTTCTAAACCATAAATTGTATCCAAGGATCTTTGAATGGAATAACGGGAATGTCAAACTTCAGACTTTTGCCAAAAATCTGAATTTCTGACAGATGCTTACTTTTTTATTTTTGATAGTTTGTTTGTCGATTGTGTATTTTTTTTTTTTTTCTCTTTTTTTTAATTTGTTGTTTTTTGTTTTTTAATGGGATGCTAGTCTCACACAACAAAAGAGAAATATTTATTTCTGGGAATTCTCTTTACAAGAGCTGATCAATGTTGTCGTTCAGTGGCATATTTTATATCATAAAACAAAGTTCGCAGCACCCAGTTCTGCAAACGTGAGAGTATTCAGTCAAACTGTTGTGTGAAAGTTGTTGATTGAAAGTCAGTACTTTAACCCTGCAACAAGAATAAATAATATGTCTATGTTTGATTGAAGATTGAAGAAAATACCGATGCCGAAAGGAAGTCCTATCTAGAGCTAGCCACAGAGTAGCCTCTTTGCCATTAGGGCAGCTGCTTTTTTTTTTTTCTTTATTTTTGTTCTAGATAAACTTTTTCCTTTAGATACCACAGCTATTGCTAATTCAGATTCCAGTGGAAACTTGCAAAGTTTTGTTATCATAGTACTGCGCACTTAGTTTTCATTTCGTAACATTGCATATCAAGTTCATAACTGCTCTGAGGCTGATTGAGATAAAATTTTCCAGCTTTTTCATGGAAGCAGTTTGATATCCTGGATTATGGCAACTCACCTTGTCACTTTGTCTATGTTCAGAAATGTTATGCCAGGAATAACATAAATTTGGCAAACAGAGTCTTTTTCCATTGCCTTATGGGTACATTATTGTCATCTAATATTAATATAGACGGTAATGAAAAGACTCATTTATCACAGCAAAACTCAATCCACAACAACATCATCATACCAAAATGTGTTGTGTTAAGTAAAGGTCTGAAATTTCAAGACATAGGAAATTAATCAGCAACTTAGTAAATACACGGAAATAAACAGACAAAAAATCTGGAGAATTAATCGGTTCAAATTGACGGCATTGATTGAATACCAAATTTTTTTATGTCATGAAGATCTTGTCACATAATGACATAATTGTTTGCATTGTCTGGGACCCTGAGGGTAGGAGAATTATGACTGCCCATATTGTCATTTTCCCAGTTTTATTACTTGTGTCTGGGACCTGTTTGAATGGTTTAACTATGGTGGCCCATTATGTTACGTTACATTCTACATATGTCATTTAACCTCCTGCCAGTGGTTATCTCGATGGATCAGTGTTACTTTTTGTGTTCAGGACCTGAGAATGATCTAACTAGCAGCCCATTTTGTTATCTTCAGGAATTTTGAGCAGCTGATTTCCAGCAGCCGGCGAGACCTGCAGAACTACCTGGGAGCCACCAGTGGTGTCATTGTCTTCGTGCCGAGCAATCAGGCCATGTATGCCATCTCCAATGTCTACCCAAACTACATCAATAATCAGTCTCTTATCAACATGGTAAGAGATTACAAGGTTTTCTATGCTAACATCGATAATCTGTTTACTGCTCTATTTAAGTTCAGTCGTCCTTCTTGGCAGTCACTCATTATCATAGTATGACATTAAGGGTTTTCCATGCCTAAATCTACAATCCTTTTAGGCTTTGTTCAAGTTTGGTTGTCCTACGTGGCAGTCTCTCATTTACATGGTAAGAAATTAATAGGTTTTCCATACTTACTTCTACTTACTACATCTACATACTGCCACCATAAGTGCTCTCTTGATGGCCTCTAAAGGTTTTCTAGTAAGTTTGAATTTTAACATATTACAGTCTCCTATGCCTGTGCTTGATGCTATACTAGTAATAGTCAAATATGTTGAATTATTTATAATGCTAGACACTTCCACATTTTTTCTTAGCATACGGTTGGAAATGTGCCATGCAGCAAAAGGGTTAATGATTGTTATACAATATTGTCAATATTTTTTCTTTGTTACTGCTTTGATGCTATTGATTGAACAAAGTAAAGTTGTCTTTTTTGTACCAGATATGTAGCTTAAGGAAGGCCACTTCACGAGCTCAGTTCTTTATTTGCTCTATCTCCACTTTTGAGCTACTTGGAGATATATATGTCATATGAAAGAGGGCTAGTAAATCTACCATATAATGTACTTATTTCACTGATCACTTGCCCAAGCAGGTAGATTTGAAAATCATTTGTGAGCCTCCATGCAGAAAGGGTCCAGATCACATTTTTTGGACATAATCATTTTATTGGTTTTCTGAATAGAAGAA